>APFE030297573.1:0-11247 GCA_000404065.3 Pinus taeda
TAACAACCTAAAAGCCCCCATCTTCTTCGTAGTGAAAGCATCTTCAATTACCTCTTTCCTCGCTTAAGTAAGGGCCACGTCTTTCCTCCTTGCTTAAGTAAGGGCCACAGACTTCGTTCCTTCTCGAGGTACCACCTCATTTGGTGCTCTATAGAAAGTGTTGAAAGGTGGTACCTCTGATCTGTCTAGAAAGGGAGCAAGGAACACCTAAGATGTGGCCGCTTTGGGGTATTTATCTACGGCCAAAACTAACTCTAACCAAACTAGAAACCATAGTGCCTTGTCATTTACAAGAGGGTAGGTTTTCCACTGTAAAGTTCAAATAATTATGTGGCATGAGGGCTAGAATAGACATGTTCTTCAAGGAACCTCCGCTCACTTAATTTAAGCACTTTAATGAGACTACGAGGATGCTTGGAAGGTTTCATAGCACTAACAGCACTCCACACCTTATGGAGAGGCTTGATCCTACACTCCAAGTTGCAATGAGACACTAAATTAGGATATGATAAAACAAACTTTGTAGGAAGCCCTATAGTGTGCATGAAAAAATCCACGTTCTTCTACAACTTATCCATGGAAACATTCAGTATATATGGGTTTCTCCTAAAAATCTCCTTCATCTCATCTTCCAGGAGGCCAAAAGTTGCCCAATACTTCAATTATTTTTTTTTTTCCAAAAGTCAAGGCATATTACTACTGACTAGAATCTGAGGTGCATGTTAGCTTCATATCTTTGATTTCTAAAGGTCGAGTGAGCCTGGTCCTTGGTCATGCTCAAAAGAGACTCACAACAGTCATTTTCTCCTTCCCTTGCACCACTCATTCTCCCTTCCTTAGTCCTATAAAAAGGATTAATTCCTTTATCAGGTCCGGGTTTAATCGCTATCTCAAGTCGCATCCATGTGTGTATAAATGTTGTGCCCCTCGGCTTCCACTGATGTGATATTGCAATGCAATCTGATTGCAATCGCTCATCGCCCTACGTAAAGGCCCAAAACTACCAAAAGAAAAACCCAATCCAACGACTCCTGTCACGCCCAATAAAGTGACTCGCTCGATCACTCCTCTGTCGTCCGATCAATTTCGTCAAGATAGAACGACCTTCACTCATTTTCCGCCCACAAAGCGATGGCACATTAGCGCGCGATGGAGGGCAGTTTTTCTCTCTCCTCCGTCACTACGTGTCACACGCTGAATGGAATCACACGATCGAGACCGCTTATCACTTAATCCTCTATCCTCGCTCGATAACTGTTGCGCACCTTCCTCACTCGACCACCATTGGATCAGTTTCGCCAAGATCCAATGGCCCACGCTCGTTCCACTCCTGCTTCTTTCGGTATCCCTTGCCAAGTCATCTCTACCGTCTATCCTCCTGATCTGACGGCCGACTCTTCTCCTTCCTCCTACTTGTCCACCTGCTATGCAGTCCGCGTCTCTTAACTGTTCCGTGCTCCCGAAGGACGAAGGTGACTAGTTTACCAGTACTAGGTGCATTTCCTCCTCAACAACCGCATTCAATAGATAGTATGGCCGAGAAGGAAAAGGACATAGCTTGAGTAAATAATCGCATTTAACAAGTATGGGATTTCATCCTATACGACACCTCAGCCACCGAAAGGACAACAGAGCACAGGAAAAAGATCAGAATTATCCACTGAAGCAAGAAAATGCACCAGAGACTCCATCAAGCAGTTAAAGTGGTTAGTGGTCAATTATGACCCCTCCATACTTAGAATCGCCGAGTGCCTTTGTAATGAAACTCTATATATACCGAGAAACAAGATGTAATCACGGTTAATGGTTGTTGTTTTGATGTAAGGTTCAACTTCTAGAGACTGTAACTGCTTTGATACTTGCAGCGTCTCGTCTTCATTTTCGGCTAATACAAGCTTTTTTTGTTGTTAATTGCTCACTTTCCATTTCTATTCTATTCCAGGTTGTGCCTGATATGCCGTTTTCCTAAACTCTTAATGTTTGGCATTAGAGGAGTTGTCATCCTATCTCTATGTTAAAGTCTTGTATGTATCAGTGAATGAGTTATTCAAGTTTCTTTTCACCTAGTGACAGAGAGCTGTCATCCTGTCTATACATTAGGGAATTAGATTTGCATACCTCTTTACTGGTTGCAGTCGGCCATCACAAGGTCTTGTGCATCTGCTGGTGTGGTCATTATTCTCCATGTTCACCCAATCCTTTAACTGTGAGTAGTTTGTGGTCTAAAGCCTTGTAGTTTGGGGGTCTTCATGCATGTCTAGAGTCAAGCAAAGTAGAAGTGGTTATCTGGCTTGAACAAGCATCATTCCTTCCATTCATCCATTTGCAACAATAAGTTGAATTTTTATGTTCCCTAGCATCTCCAAGCTACAACCTAGGAGAGTTTCTTGGGGTGATAACATTAATTAGCTCCATTGCCGGGGAGAGTATATTGAAGCTCAACTTCCCTAGGAGGACAACATAGTTCCAACTTTGATGATAGATAAAGTCTGGGCACATTCTGGTTGTAATCATCTATCTGGCGACTCTACTGGAGGACCAACCTAGTGGCGACTCCACATTACATTTCTGGCTCAGTTTGTGAGGCATACCCGGAGAAATCCTCAGAAGTCACTAGCTAAACCAGTGCCTAACCCTGAGAAGATTTTCAAGCAGTGGAAAACATCACAGAAAGGAGCATCAAGATCAGGTAAGCCTAAGAAATCTTATGTATCTCTGCAAGAGAAGATTATAGCTGAGAATATACAGTTTGAAGATCTAGAGTCTAGCATTGTTGGTAAATAAATACTCGCAGAGATACATAAAGCTCCTTCTTCATTTAGTTCCCCTTTAGATCTCAGTCCAAAGAAAGCCTCCCATACAGTCCATCATATTCCTTTGTCCCTATCATCTATTTCATTGCTTTCTACCATCTAATCTGCCAATATCTTTCCACCCATCCAAGTCATGGTAGTCCAACAGGCACCCATGAAGATTGAAAGAATCATAACTGCTAGGTATGGACCCCTGGTCTTGCCTATTCCTTTGAATGCCATGCCTGCAGGAGAGTATCAGAAATGTATACCCAAGTTCACTGGTACAGAGGGAGTAACAACTGAAGAACACCTTGAATCTTTTTATAGTTATGCTGATAACCTAGATATCAGTGAGGATGATGTGTGGATGAGACTATTTGTCCAGAGCCTTGATGGAGAGGCTAGAAAGTGGTTCAAGGAACTGGCCCCTAGGTCCATAACAGACATTGAAGCATTAGATGATGTATTTTTGAAGCACTGGGGAGTTAAAAAAGACCTGCTATATTACCATATAGAGTTTGGAAATCTCAAGAGGGAAAATGGGGAATCATTGCCTGATTTTAATAAAAGATTCAATCGTATGTATAGTAAGATACCTATTGAAGTAAAGCCAACCCCCACCTCTACCAAACTCACTTATGCCAATGCTTGACTCTGATTTCTGCCTACTTTTAAGAGAAAGAAGATGTGCTTCTTTGGCTGATATGCAAAATGTAGCCCTAGAAGTAGAATGAAACATCATGGCTACAGAAAGGCTCGAAGGTAATGCTGAAAGGAGAAGACAGAGGGGTGAGCCCTCATCATCCTTAGATCTCAAGATCAATAAAATGGCCAGGATGATAGAGTCATTAGCCTCTGAAGTTTCCAAATTAAGGGTGGAGTAGCATTCAGGGGAAGGACTATCTCCTTATACCTTTGCAAATCCAAATCCAAATCCATATAAAGGAGTAAAGGAGAAATTGCAGATTTTGCGAAGAAACAAATATGCCAATGAAGACCAAAGGGTGAAGACCCTTTTTCAGAATATAGTCATGGAGGAAGAGTAGTTTGAAGAAGATGATGAGGTCCATGGTATGGAAGACAAGGGCAGTGCCCCTTTCTTAACCAAAGATGCCTATGAGAAGTCATTATTCAAAGGCTTTGCTCATGATTTTGTTGTCCCTGCAGAACAACAAGTTTTCCAGTAGAAGCAACCAACAGCAAATCCCATCTTCTTCAAAGTTCTATCTATAGTGGTAAGAGGCCTTGAAGAAAGAGTCCTTCAAGAAATCTATCCTTGAAGAGCCTGAGCCTAAAGCCAGCGAAATTTCTAATGACTATGAAAATTTGCAAACTGGCCAACTTGATGTTATCCCTAGCCCAGTGATCAAAAAGGGTGAAGTCAATTCCCCATCATCTTATGTTTCTCTATCTGTTCAAGAGAAAATCCCTCATGATTTCTCCCTAGGTGCTAATGCCCAAGGCTGATATGGATAATCTCAATCTTGATATTCCTAAGCCTACCTAGTTGGCCTCCACACGCTTGAAAAGGTAGTTTTCCAGATCATAGAGGAAGAAGGTGCACAAATTTGGGACACCTCCTTGGATGGGGATTTTTCTAAGAAAGATGCAGGAGCAGGTGAAGTTTTTGTGTCCCCAACACAAGAATGCATTGATTCACCATTTATATTAATTATGCAAGCCAGAAAGGACACAGCCGAGTACACAACAACCCTTATTATTTAGCAGATGTACAAAAGCTTCCATGAAGAGCATCCAAGGATGAGAGCATAAAAAGACGGGGTGAAATATAAACCATCTCTACCGAATAAGGTCAAATGTCCTAAATTTTTTGAGGTAGACGATCAAATAAATCTGATTTTGCAATTCTTTGATGAACCAGCTGACAGACATATTGACCAAGAGAAGGAGAAACAATTTTGATGGCCCAGTAAATGGCCAGTTTTGAAAATTATGTTGTTTAAGGTCTTTAGGCCTTAAAGTTATAAATATGTTGTTTTATCAGTTTTAGTGTAAGCTTAATTAGACTCCATGCCCAGTGGAACACTAGGAAATTTTGCTCATTTGGTATGACAGGAAAGGCAATGATCTGCAGTTCTTGAGACCTCACAGGGAGGATCTCATCCCCAGAAGGAGCCATTGTTAGCTCTGCTACATATATTTGATTTCTAAAGGTCGGAAGTGAGCCTGGTCCTTGGTCATGCTCAAAAGAGACTCACAATGGTCCTTTTCTCCTTCCCTTGCACTGCTCATTCTCAGTTCCTCAGTCCTAAAAAAACAATTAATTCCTTTATCGAGTCCGGGTTTAATCGTTATTTCAAGTCTCATCCATGTGTGTATAAAGGCTACGCCCCTCGGCTTCCGCCGATGCGATATTGCGATGTGATCTTATCGCAATCGCACATCGCCCTATGTAAAGGCCCAAAACTACCAAAAGAAAAACCAGATCCAATGACTCCTATCATGCCCAATAAAGCGACTCACCGGATCACTCCTCCGTCGTCCAATCAGTTCCATCAATATCGAACGCCCTTCGCTCATTTCGCGCCCACAAAGGGATGGCACGTTAGCGCACGATCGAGAGCAGTATTTCTCTCTCCTCCGTCACTACATGTCACGCGCTGAATGGAATTGCACGCCCTCACCCTTTTACCACCTAATGCCCAAAGGCGGTGTGATCAAGACCGTTTACCGCTTAATCCTCTGTCCTCGCCCAATAACCGTTGTGAACCTTCCCCGACTGACCACCGTTGGATCAGTTCCACCAAGATCCAATGGCCTTCTCAAAATCTCCTGATTGCAATGTCTTCTTTGTCCCCTGTTTGACATCACTTCGTAATTTTTTGTCCCCTAGTGGGCTTAGCCATCAAGTTTTAATGTAACAATTAAAAAATTCTAGTTGCTTACTTTTGTTTGCAAACCTATAGAATGTAATCCCTCTATGTCTCAACCACAATTTTCATAAATAAATATATTGTAGTTTACATGTATAATAATAATAATAATAATATTATTATTATTATAAATTATATTTATTTGTTTTATTATTGTCCTCGAGCTCTATAATCCAATATAGGAGAGATATGTAGATGCACTATAAGAAAGTAAATATTTTTAAATATCGTTCAATTTATAATAGGTAAAGGCTTTGTAAAAATTTACTTGTGGGTTCAATTAAATAATAATAAAAAGTTTAAAGTAAGAGATTTTGTAGTGTGTACTAATGTAGCAGGTGCACTCGCGCATAAAGTTTCTAAAGGCTGTGTAATGTGACCAACAAATGCATTTCTATATTAAATAGTGCCTGCAGCAATACTAATTGATTCAGACAACAATCACTAATAAAAAAACAAACAATTCATGCCACTTTAAAGGCTATAAAGGTTATAAGAATTTAAAAGGTCCCCACAAGCCAATGGGATTGGGCATTCTCTTTTACAAGTTAGCCATAATTCAGACAAACTAAAAATCTTCATGTCTACAAGTGACTAGAGGCTTTCACAGTTGTTGAGTATTTCTGGAAAAGAACTGTGTAATGGATTTTCGATCGATCTATTATCGCTAATGCATTATAGTCACAACATTATTGGCAAACAAACAAGGATCATGACACTGGATCTTAACAGAGAGACGATCCCTTGGTTAATGTACTTAATCATCAAGAGAAAGGCAATACAATCTAACTTTGACCAAATCAGAAACCATTGTGCCTTGTCATTTACAAGAGGGCAGGTTTGCCATTGTAAAGTTCAAATAATTCTGTGGCATGAGGGCTAGAATAGACATGTTCTCAATTAGTTACTTGGTATTCATGTTTTGAAAAAAATGTTTCTTGATTTTGTGCTCGATTTTCTTATTACATTTTTTATTATAAATATTTATTATTTATAAAGCATTTGCAACAAAAAAATCGAACATATTGTATACGAGTAGAGATACCGTTTTGAATATGTTCATGGTAGACCCATCTAAATGTGTTGCATATGCTCTTATTTGCTTGAACAAGAACTGATTTTTGATAATCAAGTTCCAATCAAAGGAAATTTTTTACCTACAACAACTATAGTTATTGTGTAAATTACATGATAAGCCACCTTGAAAATATCAGTGGGAATGTTACAACTTATACTAGAAAATTTCGTCAACAAGGTTCTATTTGCTTTCTCCATATTTCTACAGTAGTTCTTGCAAGCTACTAACATAGCAGGTGCACTTGCGCATAAAGTTTTTAAAGGTTGTGCAATGTGACCAACAATGCATTTCTATATTAAATAGTGTCTACAACAATACTAATTGATTCAAACAACAATCGCTGATAAGAAAACAAACAATTCATGCCACTTTAAAGACTATAAAGGATATAAGAATTTAAGAGGTCCCCACATGCCAATGGGATTGGCCATTTACTTTTACAAATTAGCCATAATTCAAAAAAACTAAAAATCTTCATGTCTACAAGTGACTAGAGGCTTTCACAGTTGTTGAGTATTTCTGGAAAAGAATTGTTTAATGGATTTTCGATCGGTCTATCCTCGCCAATGAATTATAGTCGCAATATTACTGGCGAACAAACAAGGATCATGACACTGGATCTTAACCAATAGACGATTCCTTGGTTAATGCACTTAATCATCAAGAGAAAGGCAATACAATCTAACTATGACCAAACCAGAAACCATTGTGCCTTGTCATTTACAAGAGGGCAGGTTTTCCACTGTAAAGTTTAAATAATTCTGTGGCATGAGTGTTGTAATAGGCATGTTCTCAATTAGTTACTTGGTATTCATGTTTTGAAAAAGATGTTTCTTGATTTTGTGCTCGAGTTTCTTATTATATTTTTTATTATAAATATTTATTATTTATAAAGCATTGGCAACAAAAAAGTTGGACACATTATATACGAGCAGAGATACCATTTTGAATATGTTCAGGGCAGACCCATCAAAATGAGCTGCATATGCTTTTATTTTCTTAAATAAGAACTGCTTTTTGATAATCGAGTTCCAATCAAAGGAAATTTTTTACCTGCAACAACTATAGTTATTGTGTAAATTACATGATAAGCCACCTTCAAAATATTAGTGGGAATGTTACAACTTATACTAGAAAATTTTGTCATCAAGGTTCTTTCTATGCGATGCTTGTGCATAAAAGTTGGGGCTCTGGCATGTACATTCAGATTGAAACGTAGTGTTGCCCCTTGGTATTTTCTTGCACATAATGGAGTCGTAGAAATGACTTTGCTTATTAGCATTTACTAGATAATGATTTGAATTTAGAGTCTGTTGACGTCTCTTTTCTTAGTAAAACATTTGTCTTTCCAAGAAGTGTGTCACAGAACCTGCAGAGGCTTTATAACCCCATAAATTATAATATTGCAAGACAAGAAAATGAACAAGTAATTAGGTTGGATTCAGGACAAGAGAAAATTGTAGAATACATGGCAAATATGAAAAGGTAAAAACCAGACCTCTATCTGTTACCAATTCATGTATGCAAATTGATACCGAGATCACTTTTATCGTACAAAGGGAGTGTGTGATGGATAGTGTGAGATAGTTTATCTCATTTGCAGGTGGAGTTCAGCAATAAGTTAGGAGTGACCCAGAATTCGGGAAGCTATGAAGTTTATAACCTGTATCTAAGGTAGGGTATTTTCACTTCCATCATACTGTTCAGAGCACTGTTACCTGTAGCTATCAGGTTTCTTCTTACCTACTATTTTCTGTCGCATCAATGCATGCTGGCCTATGGCATTGTCTACATTCAAGCATCAAAGCTAATTTTTTATGAGAAGATTCGAGATGCATAGGTGTTCCATAATGTAAAAGTCATTAAGGAAACAACCCATCCATCAGAGCACGCTTATTTTAATTCCTTAAGTCACTTTGTTTTATCAGAATATACATGAAGTGTGTGGTTTGTTCCATGGGATACCGACAAATCTAATCAAGCATTCGAATTGATTCTCAAGATTGGTCCATCCTTCATTCCATCCTTTTCTGTTTCATATTGCTCGAAAAAAAGATTCGGGTTTAAACATCCACATTATGCTGCACAAAAAAAAAAAACTAAACTTTAACTACCCTCTCAAGAGCTGATAATCCAACCACTTATAAAATATTACATGATGATGTTATAGTGTTTTATATTTCATTAATGAGCGTATGGAGTCCAACTTTCCAAAATATGAATCACAAATTATATTGCCTCGTTGGTTATTGATATCTATCTGCATTCATATTTATATATGGAGAACAATGACCCCATAAATTATAATATTGCAAGACAAAAAAATGAACAAGTAATTAGTTGGGATTCAGGACAAGAGAAAATTGCAGAATACATGCAGACCTCTATCTGTTTCCTCTGTCCTCTACATACACTATCAAATGAAATGAAATCCACCAACTCATGCATGCAAATTGATATTGAGATCACTTTTATCATACAGAGGGAGTGTGTGATGGATAGTGTGAGATAGTTTATCTCATTTGTAGGTGGAGTTCAACAATAAGTTAGGAGTGACCCAGAATTCAGGAATGATGATGTTATAGTGTTTGATCTATTTCATTAATGAATGTATGGAGTCCAACTTTCCAAAATCTGAATCACAAATTCTATTGCCTCTTTGGTTATTGATATCTGTCTGCATTCATATTGATATATGGAGAACAATGTGCCACTGAGAAGAAATCCAAGGCTGTTACGGTCAATGCACAAACTTTTGAGGGAAAATTGCTATGAGATTTAACTATGCTACTAATTGGCATATTGGTGTCAGCACTAGACAACAAGCATTAAGGCAACCGAGTATGAATGAGAGTGTTACCTAACATCAAATATCTTTGGGACTACTTGATTGCAAGGTTGACTTCAATGGAATTTTAAGGCTTTATTTTAAGCAATGAAATCTGCACATTAAAATCCACACAGTGGAAGGTTCATTGTTGTGCCTCACACCTTTTGCAAAGATCCATATATATAATATCTTCTTCATGCATTGCATTGCTGGAAGAGCACCATAACTCTCTGTCCTCTGCGTTAAACTGAAGAGAGCTCTCTCTCCTCTCCCCGTTTTCGCACCATAAAATCCCTCTGACTCTCTGTCCTCTACGTTAAACTCTCTCCTCTCCCTATTTTCGCAAACACAAGTGACTTAAACCGACTAAATCTCTCTGCCCTCTCCTCGTTTTCGCAAACACACTTGAGTTAAACCGACTAAATCTCTCTGCCCTCTCCCCGTTTTCGCAAACACACTTGAGTTAAACCAACTAAATCTCTCTGCCCTCTCCCCGTTTTCGGAGACAAACTTGAGTTAAACCGACGAAGTCTCTCCGCCCTCTCCCCGTTTTCAAACACACTTGAGTTAAACTGAATACCTCTGTCAATAAAAAATATATATATCTTTATTTTTTAATAAAAAATAAAGTTTGAAATAATTTGAACAAAATAATTCAATTAGCGTTTGTATTTGGGTAAAAGTTTCGCCTGAAAATTAATGAAGTGATTAGGTCCTTGAAAAGAATTATACATTGCAACGGATTATGATTAGAAAAACCTGTCCCCAAAAATTCACAATATTTAATTGATTAGGATATTTTTTAATAACAATTTTAATATATGTTATATTAACCATCTTACTTGTGTAAACTTCCAGGTCTTTACAGTTGATTAATATATTATTTGAGCTTTTCAAATAAACTATTAAATTTTATTATAAAATTAAATTTTTAAGAAATTTAATGAAATAATAATATTAATAAATAAATTATTTAAATATAAGTAATTAAATTTTGCTTATTGATAAATTAAAAAAAATTTAATTAAATTAAGTTAATTAATTATATTTTTATAATTATATAATATATATATATATATATATATATATAATATATATATATATAATGGTATTAAAATATAATAACATATAGTTATTTGAGTTTTATTCCTCCTCCCGGGCGACATCAAGTGTACTGCAACCTACCTGAGTTAAACTGAATACCTCTTTAATGAATAAAAAAAATCTCCTATTTTTTAATAACAATTAAATAATATAAAAAATATAAAATACTAATTTAAGTTTGAAAGAAAAAATCAACACACTTGAAGTTAACTGAATAACTCTTGGTCCATAAAATAATATTATCTTATTTTTTTAAATAAAAAATAAATTAAAAAATAAGTGGACATAATTGAAGAAAAAAACTCAATTACGTTCGTATTTGCATAAAAGTTTTCGCTCAATACATTAATGAACGTTTGAAAAACGAAATTAAACATTGCAGACGCGATCTATGATTAAAAAACCCCGGCCCCAAAAATTCACAATTTAATTGATTAGGATATTTTTTAATAACAATTTTAATATATGTTATATTAACCATGTTAATTGTGTAATTATCCAATAAACTATTAAATTTTATTATCAAATTTTGATAAATTTTTAAGA
>APFE030297574.1:0-11746 GCA_000404065.3 Pinus taeda
TCCCCAACTTGGGGACAAGTGTCCTCCTTGGGCATTTGAGGGCCCCATCATCTCACCACAAAAATGGCCTTCACAAACTATGCTTCAACATGGGGTTGCTAACATGAAGTCCGTAATCCAATGAAAACACCTCAACATCTCTAAGCTGCAATGACCCTTTCCACTATTATTCATGATCAAGTAGAACAAGACAACATCAAAATTTAGAAGATTATATGCTGTAGCTGTTAGCTTACACACAAATCTGGGCACTTTTCTATCAAGAGAATGCTTAGGCTTGTCATTTGAGTTGTTGAAAGGCTCCTTAGCCCAATTTTGGGAAGACTGTTGTGGAGAAAGTTGTTCAATAAGAACTCTTGTAATGTTGTTCCAATATTTACATTAAGGAGCTCCAACAGTTTACCAAGTAATGACTTTGAGACATATCCATAGAAAATGAAAAAAGTATACTTCATCTCCCAGCCTGCCCTGTCAAGATTCAAACATGGCTTGTCAGACCTGCATGTTAAAACAATGAATGTTGGGGTGTCACACAAGGTCAAAGAGTGCCTCCACTGTTCCTTATTTAGATTTTGTAAGCTAGCTACCAAGAATCCAAGCTCCATAATTAATCTTTCACTAACGGCACCTTCCAAATACTCACAGGATTCATTGCAACATCCTTTGGTTGGGGAAGCACTACTAGAAGTTATAGGTTCCAAATGCCATGAACTTTCTCCTTCACAATGATCCAAGTGGTCATGTACGAGAATTTCATTGTGACCATCAATCTCCAAATGATCTTCTTGGTCAGGTCCACACAACCCCTTATCTGCATCTTACAAATTTGAATGTCTTTGCCTTGTAGAAGATAAGATCTACAACTTCTGGGATTATTTTCCTTGTGTGCTGTCCAGCATGGAAGTTCAATATTATGATTATCATGCTCAAGGAAATCATCAAAAGGAAGGACCTTCATGAGGCAAAATTCTAGTGGAATTTGGCTCATTCTTTTCATTATTATAGATGTCATAAATAAGGTTGCTTTTATCATATTTGTCATTAGGATCATCCCATATCTCTTGAGGGTCATTAAAGATCGGTAGTTTATCAATGTAGACCATATCTAATCTTCCTTTGCTTCACCGAAGATACCAATCCAGATGCATGCATGTATCAGAATTATTGTGGTATTCTTTTCTCAGATATGCATTGTTTTGTCCTTCAAATTCTTAGCACAATCCTTCCTCTGGAATATACTCATATTTTTTAATTTCCTGGACAGCAAACTCATCATAAGATCTGGAAAATTGGTTGAAAGACTGAAATTTTTCTTCCATGCTTGCATCATCTTCAGAGGATGCCATGAAAGCTTCTTCTTTTATGACTATTTCATTATCATCACTTGATTTCTGATGAATACCAGGGGTTTTTCTTGCTGTAGGATTGTGGTATCTCGATTCTCTTCTTCCACAATGTCCTTGCTATTTTCAATAAAACTTTCAACCCCTGTTTTAAAGTACTACCTTCTTATGTAACCTGTTCATGGAATCTGCCAAAGGAGCATCACTGCTAACATGCTTAGCTCAGATAAAAATAACAATGGGCTGATATTCTGGCAGTAAATCATGTACACAATCCTGATTTGAGGGAAGCTCAAGGCTCTCTTTCAGATTTGGAGTTGTCATAATCTGTTTTGCATGTGGAATATGATGTTGAAAACACATCTTCTTTGTTTCCATCCTCAAGATTCTCACCTAAAACTTCATCAAAAACTTCATGTCAATCACAATCAGGTTTTTCAAGAGGATCAAAAATACCAACAAGTGTTGGTAGGTACCTTCGAAACCCTGTGATTTTGGACCACGGAATCTGAGAAATCTCTTCATCAGAGTCTTGAGAGAATAGACCATATTTGGACAAGAAGAGTATTCAAGAAAACCACAATGCTATTGTCCCAAAAAGAGCACATATAACTTTATCACGACATCTTCATGTCTTTCCTTCAATTTTAACATATGCTTCATAAATGCCAGGATATGTGGAACAACATCAAAAGGGTTTCCTCCAAATTTCGGAAAGTCTTTACCATAGTTAGGAGGATTCTTGTTTGGGTATCTTACAATATTCTTAGTATCCAATGTGGGATACAACACATGCAAATCCCAAGGGACCATCTTTTGTCCATATAAAATCTCAATTGTGAAAATTCAAATTTGCAATTTCATATCTTTTCACAGTGGAGTCAACAAGGTGAAATGTTAAATGCCTTCAAATGGTGTTTGTATCACCTCACAAGCACCAAGTCTTCAAGATATTCACAAGAAGGACTTTGTTCTTCCTATGGAGTTGCCTAGATGGGTAGATCTTCAAAATTGAACTTTGTCCACAATCGTCTTCTAGGAAACAAACTTTGTTCCTCGAAAATGGTGCAAAAAAATGTTATTATAAAATCCAGCACCTAAGTGCAAAGCCTCACTAGGCAATCTAGACTGAGAGCAATTATCACTCTCACCTTAGCAACCATTCCCTTACTATTCAGTCAAATACAATCCTCACAAGGGAGGCTTTCCTAGTAGATCTTAGGAATTAAGTAACCCAATTGGTCTTAGGCTATTTACCCCCTAAGGGTTCTATCACAAGATTCACCCAAAGCATAAATATTTAATGATTTGGGTTTTGGATGAAATAAAGTATAATTTCAAGATGGCAAGTTCAAAGGACCCTATGGCTAAATCTAGAGGGTTTAGTATGTCCTAAAGAGGCTCAAATAAGTTACCAAACAAAAGTGATCCAGAAATTACTTTGATGTTATAAGCTAGGGTTCTATCACAAGATTCACCCAAGGATAAATATTTAATGATTTGGGTTTTGGATGAAATAAAGTATAATTTCAAGATGGAAAGTTCAAAGGACCCTATGGCTAAATCTAGAGGGTTTAGTATGTCCTAAAGAGGCTCAAATAAGTTATCAAACAAAAGTGATCCAGAAATTACTTTGATGTTATAAGCTAGGGTTTTTAATCAACAAAATCACAACATGCAAAAATTTATAACAACAATAAGAAAGCATCCCTAAAATCTATGATAAACAAGTGAAAAAATAGGGCTATTCAATGAGTAAACAATGAAATAAATCACTATTGAATTGTGTAGCTTGGGAGGTACTCCAAGCCCTAGGGTTTAGGGTTTGGAGGATAAAGCACCACAAGGGAAGCTTGTGGGCTTGGAACCCAAGTGTGGGGTCTTGGCACCCATCGTGTTTTGGGGCAAAACCATGATGGATTCACAGCGTGTGATGGATGAGGATGATAGTGCTCGAAAAGATGTTTCCAATGCATCCAAAATCGTCCGAATTCGAGTTGTCGTTAGAGAGAGATGAATTTTTGAAGTTGACATAATTAATTAATTTTCAAGTAAGCCAACTTGATAAGTGTCACTTCAAATGTGACGTTGAACCTTCATATGTGTATAAATATGAAGCATATTGAGTTCATTTAAGCATCCATTTTGGTGTGCAACACATATACATCAAAAGCAGCTCGTTGAAAGAGGGATTACTTCTGAACTTAGCCGCAGCAAGAAGACTGGATAGTGAGTTTGTTTAAGGGTTGTTTCAGGGGTCCATTTAGAGGGTAGAGCTGCTGGAAGGGAGGCCGAGGCAACTCCCTAGAGGGCTGAGGCAGAGGTAAATATTTTCAGGTCTGTTTGGAGGCAGAAACGAGGTAAGGAGAGGCTGTTTGGGTGGGCTGATAGGTAACAGCAAGGAATGTGGTAGGCTGCAGCCCTGACCACCTCAAAACAGGGCAGCGTGGGAGTTTTTGGGGCTGGAAGGTGCCCAGAACAACAGCCCACAATGAGAACACCTCACCTTGCCTAGGCCGCAGTTAAAAGGAGGCTGCTGTGTGGGAATTGAAGGGCCGTTGCAGCGTGGACAAAGCCCTAACCAGGGACAGCAGGAACAACAGACTTGAAGAGCAGTATTGGCGTGTGTTGAATCACAGTTTGTTGATGAGTTTGGATCAGTTTACATTGCAGCCTGTTGGTGCCATGTGGATGACATTGCATGGTGGTGAAATGTCCTCCTAGGAGCAGAATCGACAGTGATTGGATTGGGTGCCTTAGATCTGATTGGAGGGCAGTGTGTTGGCTACCCAAAGTAGCCCTAGAGCAGCAGACAAGAAGGAGGTTGTTGGTGTGTGATTGGCTGAATTTTGCAGCATAATGAGCAGCACTTTGATGGACGAAAGTGACTGCTAGATTGGCAGATTGGAGCTCGGGAATTAGGCCTACCCAGAGAGCATTTAATGAGCCCGTGTTCATTGTAATAGACGTGACTTGCAGTGGTGACAAGAGGCAACCCTCTTGGAGTCTCGATGTGTAGATGCCTTGATGGACTAAGGCACTAATAGTGAGTAGTATGGGAGAGAAGGACCGGCAGGACAAGATACGACATAGAAGTTGAGCAATGAAGTTTGTCATTCTATCTTGTAAACCATACACTATTGTATTTATCAAATTTGGATTAATATAACAAAGATTGGGATTGTACATATTGTACAATTTTGTTTAAAATTGTGTATATTGTGCATATGTGATTTACTGCTTTATAATTTTGCTGTGCAAAGTAGTTTATGATTGAGATTCTTGGTTTGGTAGCGTCAGTGATTTTAAGACGCTAACGTAGACCCAAGGTCGTGGAAATTCAACAATCACAATATTTTTTTGTGGTTGAAAACACATGAAACAACAATAGAAACCCTAGACGTCAACCCTAATTAATGGATGAAAATGCATGTAAAATAATATTTTCACTTTTTTAATTGAATGCATGTAAAGTCTAACCCTAGGACAATAATATCCAAGGTAAATAATGATGAAAATGAAAATTTTGTTGTAATCCAACCCTAGTTTACCCTAGAAAACATAAAAATAATTTTTAAGGCTTTTATTTTTATTTTTTATGGATTCAAACAAGAGATAGGACTAGTTCCTTTCTCAATCAAGGGATAATGGTGTCTAAGGCAACAATTCTATGGAAGAGGATCAATGGAAGTGATTTCAAGGAGAGGAAGAAAGCTACACTTAGGTTTCTCAATTCCTAAAATCATAGTCTTTCTATCTTTTTTGGAGATTGAAACGGAGGGAGCTACACTTAAGTTTCTCAATATAAACTTGATAAAAAGTGCGTTCATGGATATGGTAGAGCTATAAAACATTCAACAACACTTTTGTGAAAATTTCAGTTTAAACCCTAATTCTTCAACAAATACAAGATAGAAGATAGAATCATCATCATAGAATCACCAATCATCATCCAAGAGAGAGAACCATCCAATCAAAACATCCTCCCCAACACAATTTACTCAACTAGTGCTCCATAGCAACCAAAAGAGAAGAAGCTAGCTAGTGCACATTGATCTCAAAGTGTGTGTGACAATTAATCCAAGATAATTTGACTTCCCTTTAGTTATATGAGGAAAACCAAATTGATTTTACCTTCGTTTATACTAAAAACCTTAAAAATAATATTGTATGTGATTACAAGTTGGATAGGTCACAAGTTGACCCCCAAAGATAGTTAATTCAATGATAAAACATAAAAATGAGCCTACTTTAACCCACATGTGTGACAATAAATCCAAGATAAATTGACTTCCCTCTAGTTATATGAGGGGAACCAAATTGATTTTACCTTCATTTGGACTAAAAACCTTAAAAATAATATTCTTTGTGATTACTAGTTGGGTAGATCACAAGTTGATCCCTAAAGATAGTTAACTCAATGATAAAACATAAAAATAAGCATACTTTAACCCACATGTGTGAGCTAAAAACCCTCCAAGGTTGATGTCATCTTCCAAAAGGTGTGTCTCTCATCAAAAGTGCCATGGGTGACTCAAGGGGGTGCATATCACCCAAAAATTACATCTCCTCATCAAATGGTGTCTAATCATCAAGCAAGGCTCCATCACCCAAAATGTCATCCTCAACCAAGCCATGTTATCAATCCAAGCCCCTTGAAATGGATGTCACGAAGCTAGGATATAATGTCATCATGTTGGGAAATGTACCATCTCCTCCAGAGGGGTCTCAAGTCATTGTCGCCATCCTATCCACTCAAAAATAGGGCAACATCCATCAAGCAGGGGTAATGCCAACCTAGGGGTGTCATGTCAGCTTGAAGGTGCACAGGTCTCAAGGCAACATCCTAGATCCAAAGTGTAGTATTTCAGGCCCTATAGGGAGAGAAGAGTGTCATCAATAGTGTTGAAGGAATCCCAAGGTCAAGAATCCTCAAAAAGTGGTCAACACACTAGGTCAAAGTACCAGTAGAGTCATCAAGTGGGGTTGGATGTTCTCTTTGAAGTGTTGTAAAAGCATCATACAATCCCTCAAAGGATTGTAGTTGTGCATGGGAACAAAGATATAACACATACTCATAGAATCAAGTGAGATAAACATCATAGGTGTTGAAACCATGCAAGATACCCTCTCAAGAATATCTTGGAAACCCACAATTTTTTTGAGTTTGTTTGGTTTGGTTCACTGTGGTATTTTAACAAATAGTTGGGAAAAAAACTATTGTAGGTGTACTTTAATATCTTTATCCCCAAACAGAGACACACAATAGAAAATATACTCCAGACAAGGTTCCCAAACAACAATGAAGAACGAAATCAAACTCAGGTAATGATAACACCTATGAAACACATTTATGACAACATGTAAAACCAAATCTCTACTAAAAACAACCTAAATTTGTATGACATAGGTTTAACAATATTCAACCACTTTATTAAATATATATCAGAGTTTTTAAAGCTTGGAAATCATACAAAAGAACTTGAAATGAAACCCACAATCACTCCACTTGCAACTACAGACGAATAGGAGAAAATTCGACAACCAATAGTGGTGGCCTTTGAACTGATAAGGAAGTGAGGCCCATGGCCTATACTCCAGTGCTCATCGCTTCTCTAGAAGAGGTTCTTAGCTTGAAGTTTAGACCTATAAATTAATGTTACTCGACCCCTCTCAATAGCTCCAACTCGGCCAGTAATGATGTATGAACTCAAGCCTTTCGCAGTGATATATTTCATCTCCCAACTCAGAGATTATCCTATAGCAAACTTGGCCTAGAATGGAGAAAATATATGCCCAAGACATAGAGATTCTCAGCTAGCCAGAAGATGAGGAACTCAACCCCTCTTTGTGAAACTTGACTCCACTATAGATAAATAAAATCATCCAAGACTTTGGGGAAGAAACCAGTCCCTTCAATAAGACAACCTTGACCCATAGTAAAGCTCAGACTTGAGATTTTGAACCGCAAGAGGATACACACTTTGGCTCCCAAGAATATGATTTATATTTGGTTCTTCATATTCAACAAACCACTCCTACAAATAGATATATAGAAAACTCAAGATTAGAGGATAAAATCAACTAATAACATTGTTACCTCCATTCTCCTCCTTAAATCTTCTTCTCCAATGAAGCACAATGGTGAAATCTAAGTGATTCCGCTCTCCAAACTAGTTAGGGTGTATGGTTTCAACATCGAAACTAGCAACCAACAAGTAGGGTTTCCAAAATCCTAGACTCTTCTCCAAGAGCTCTCTAAAATTTATTTTTCTCAAATGGAAAAACACTAGAATAAGGAGAGACTCCCCTATTTTCTCTTTTTTATAACTTATTTTACACTTTTTCCACCTTTTTACGTTTTCAATTTTATAAAGTCACTTTAGTGGTTTTTTTCACGTTATAAATTAAAGCGACATTTCATTGCACTAGGACATGTCCCCCTTTTAACCACTTTAGCATTTGTAATGTTTCTCCCAACAAAATCAAGTTTCTTTAGTTAATTTTTTCTCCTCCTTAGCCTATGGGAACTTTATTATGCGAGCGGAACTCCCCCTTATGCATCCTAGGCATTTGGGGATAGTACGGTCCTCCTCGCCCAAGATCGCTTGTCCTTAAGCAACTTCAACTCTTGATGTTTGAGCACTTGTTCACTTTCCCAAGTGGCATATTCAACAGGAAAATCCTTCCACTTCATTAGGTACTCCTTCATGGTCCTACTCCTCAACTTCTGCTCTCTTGTCTCCATAATTTCCTCTAGAACCAAATCCAAATCCCCTTCTTCATCTAAGGGTGGAAGCTCAGTGGAAGTAACTACATGCTTCCCCAAAGCCTTTTTGAAGGAAGAAACATGGAAGACATGAATTTTACACCCCTTTGGAACCTCTAGCTCATAGGCCACCTCACCAACTCATCTCACAATCGTATATGGCCCATAGAACTGTTGACAGTGCTGGACCTGCCAACATCAAGGGATCTCCCCGATATGAAGCCCCAACTAGACCTCACACCGTTTGGTGTAGAAGTCCCATCCGGTACAATGGCATAGTTGCCATTATCTTAAAGATATGCCTTAGCTCTTACTTGTCAGCACAAGAGAGTAGTCTGCTTTGTCTTTGAACAACGAGGTTCGTGTGCCTGGTGAGTGCTATAGTATTTAAAGAGAGAATCCATACAGGTGAGTTAAATTTAAAAATTGTTCCTGGAATAGCCTGTTCAGAGTTTTTTTGTTTAAACCCAACGTTTTGAACTTCTATGTGACTCCATCTTCAGGGGGACGCCTAGATTCTTGAGAAGATTGGTGTGGAAAAGGGCAAGGATTGGAAGGATATATATAGTGAAAGAAGTGGGTGAATGTTCTGGAGTCGGCTGATAGAAATTTAATTTTTAATTCTTACTGTAATTTATTAGGGTTTATTTATGAGAATTTGTTATTATTATTAGTGTTACTTGTGTCAAATTTATTTCACAGCAAAGAAAGAGGTTGGGAGTGAGTCTTAGGTCGGATGGGAGGAGGTCCCAACTTTGTCAAAGACTCACAACACAACAGGACATGCACATCTTCCAGAAGAGTAATCCACGCAGATATGGAAGTCACCACACGCAAAAGAAGATAGCACATAAAACACCCAGCAGGCAGTCCACGAAAGTACAACGGTCGTTATAGCAGGTTTCGTAAAAGATTATCTCTGATGTTCGGGAGGTAACCAACATGGGCAGGACATCGTTAACAACTTATACAACACATTTTCATAAATATATGTATTAGAACAACTAAATGAGTTCAATTGTTTAACACAGGTTAAAGCAACATGTATTACAAGTGTTCAAGATTAATTCTTACAAATAGTTACAACACATGTGAGAAAATGTGATGGCCTATGAGCAGGCTTTTGAATTAAGTGAAAGTTCCAAGACACATCGATACACCATACATCACTAACCCCGTGGGCGAGGCGTTGGAGCCACTACTCACTCCTCAAAGAAAAGATTACAGAGTCTAAGTGAAAGTTCCAAGACACATCGATACACCATACATCACTAACCCCGTGGGCGAGGCGTTGGAGACACTACTCACTCCTCAAAGAAAAGATTACAAAGTCTAAAGGCTATGTGGGAGAATCCAAGGTGAAAAGTCCTTTGCATGTACAAATGAGGGGGTATTTATAGCCAAGGGTGAAACTAGCCCTTGTGATTGTTCAACTTCCCTCATGACTATTTGACTTCCATGACTTTTCAGATTACATGACTCTTCAGATTACGAGTGGGTCTCTTGGACTTCCATTTTACATTACATTCATTGACAACAATATGGTCCATAGTAGTCATGTGGCCGTCATGACTCATGACATAACTCGACATGACATTGTTGGTATGTTCATGTTGGTGCTAGTGTGCATGTTGAGCTAAAGTGTTGTTGAGTGATGGATGTCTTCTTGGTGTATCACATCTTCACCTTCGTATGGCAAGGTGTGCGAAGTCCTCGATGATCATTGGTTTCGCTTGATGTTGCATGTGCACATTGCTCCTTTCTTTGTACTTTGGCATGCTTGACATGTTTGTTCGTTCGCGAAAATATGTCCTCGCATGTTTCTTCATTCATCTATTCACGAAATTGTCTCTTCGCATGTTTCGTCCATTCATCCGTTCACGAACACATCTTTGCATGGTCATCCGTTCGCGGAACTTTCTTTGCATGTTTCGTCCGTTCACGAACACATCTTCGCATGGTTCTCCTTGTTCATCCCATTCGTCGTCACATCATGTTTGTTCATGGACCTGTATCATCACTCATGACGAGACAACATCAAATCCATAAACCTCCTAGTCTACCATGATGCATGATCGTTCGCTTTTGGATGCAAGTGACCGAGAGAGAGGACAAGGCTGCGAAACAGTGCAAGGCAAGTTTTGATCTGGGATGCGAGCTCTAGGCACTGCTGGTGAAAATTGCGCAGAGGTCACTAGGAGACTGAGATGGACAATCCAAATCAGCAGTGATTGTCTACAAGATCTGGCTCGGCTGGAGGGTAGATCTACACAATTTATGGGGTGAAGTAGATTGTGTAGCAGAAGGCCTTGGTAGCAGAAACTACGCAATTCCTGGAGGGAACTAGCAGTGGGGTTTACTGGAGACAAAAACTATGCAATTGCTGGGAGGCTGAACTGATGACCACTTTTGCGCAGTTTCTGAGCTGAGCGAGATGCTGGGCTACTAAGGGGCTTGCTAAGAAATCTGCACAATTTTCTGGGTGAGCAGCCGGTGGACTTACTGGTGACTGGCTGGAAAAACTGCGCAATCCTGGAGGGGAGACAGGGGAGGATATTCAGTGTCTATATGTCTATCTGAGCAGTTTTCTCAGTCAGAGGAGAAGGCAAGGTCTACAGGCTACAGCTTGTACGCAATTTTTGAGTTGAGTGAGTCCTGGGGTGACTACCCAGTCAAACTCTTGGGTTGACTAGTAGGAGGGTTGGATGGTCAGCTTGCAGTTAGCGCAGAGTGAGTCCTGGGGTGACTACCCGGTCAAACTCTCGGGTTGACTAGTAGGAGGGTTGGATTGTCAGCTTGCAGTCAGTGCAGATTGAAATGGCTTGTTGGACACTTCTACGTTGTTCTAGGTGACAGCCAGTCGAGTCGATTGCAAGGTTGAGGTCCTGTTGTCAGAGGGTGATCTGATCATCGAAACTTCAACAAAATGATTAAGTGTGTGAGCGAGTGAATTTGTGCATACACAAACATTGTGAACACACACTCAACATAACTTGATGACAAAAAGCCTCAAACCATCAAGACAACATTTGCTCAACATGACTGACCAACGGTGTGAGCGACAAGTGTGGCGCTTATGACAGATCGTTGAACGACCACGACGATGCTTGCGCGATAGTGTATACAACATTATGTGTGAGTGCGATAAATGTGTACATGGCGAACACAACTCAAACACAACCTTCATCATCACTAGAACGAGGTCGCAAGCATGACATAGCAATCAACATGCAGAAGACGACAATTGGTCAAAGAAGTGAAAAGAAGCAAGACATGTAGAAGAAACACAAGAGATGACTTTTTGCATTTGCACACATGCATGTTATTGAGGATAGGATGATATGACAATGACAAGTAATCCTGCAAACTCAACTAAGAGGCGTACTTCAGAAAATGTTCTTTACTTACAATACTTAGCATCAAGATGATCATGCATCTGGCGGAGTTCACATGAAGTCATGATCTTTTCCATTACCCGGTTCCTTGGTCCTTCTCCTCAACTCCTAGGAAGCGATTTCATCATGTCACATTTTCCTATAGTCACTGAGAGGTAGATTTGCGCGATTTCAGCGGACAGTGACTGTTGCTGGACAAACAAGACAATTTGGACAACACTAATCCATTTTTTTATGAA
>APFE030297580.1:2381-56213 GCA_000404065.3 Pinus taeda
TTATACTGATTCTGATTGGACAGGTCGTGCTTCTGATAAGAAGAGCACTTCAAGGTGTTGTTTTGGGTTGGGTTCAGCAGTAGTGTCATGGTTCAGCCGGAAGCAGCAGTCAGTAGCATTGAGTTTAGCGGAAGCAGAGTATATGGCAGCCAATCTAGCTAGTTGTGAGGCCATCTGGCTTTGGAAGATGTTGTTTGGCTTATTTGGTCAGCCGTTGAGACCTTCAGTGATTTACTGTGATAATCAGAGTTGCATTAAATTCACGGAGAATCCAGTATTTCATGACAGGTCAAAGCATATCGCGATCAAATATCATTTCATCAGAGACTATGTTCAGAAGGGAGCTGTGAAGCTTGAATATATTCCCACTAATGAGCAAGTTGCAGATATTCTTACCAAAGCGTTACCACGGGGCAAGCATATCTACTTCAGAGACAAGATGGGTGTGGTGAGGAACACCTTTCTCGGTAAGAGAGTGTTGAAGTTTGGTACTGGAGGACAGGTTGTTCCCTAAGGCTTTGATCTTTGGCCTAGGGAAAAGTGTCCAAAAGAATTTAATTTTTCTCCTAAAACTTTATAATTTTTATAAAGTTAAATCTAATTTAAAAGTGACTTTAAGTGATTAAGTTACTAAAGTCTAATTTTAAAGTGACTTTAATAAAGTCAATGTAAAATTAGACAGGAAAAGTGACTTTGGAAATAAATGATTAAGTGGGTCTTTATTAAAGTGGGGTGAATTAAAAAATAGAAAGTGAGATTTAAATGAACATTTAATCTCAAGCCTTGATCTTAATCTATTTCAGCCATTGGATTTAGGGATCACCCAAAAGTCACTTAGGGTTAGATTAAAGGAGGAAAAGGAGGAAAAGGTCATTCATTCTTTCATGAGCAGATTGAGAGAGAGAAAACAAGAGAGCAAGGGAGATTTATGAGCAGGAGGAGAAGGAGGCAGCAGCTTGGCACACATTCCAAGGCCGTTTACATCAGTTTGGAGTAGGACCGTACAATAGATTTCTTGCACAGAAATCGAGGGCCGTACAATGGATTTTCTGCACAGAAATCGAGCGCTATACAACTGATTTTCTGCACAAAAATCGAGGTCCGTACAACAGTTCGTACAGTCAGTACAGCAGCCGTACAACAATTTGACCGCAGTTTTCTAGTTGGTTGTGTGGCACAAAAATTGAGATAAGTTGTAAAGTTTGCTTGCTGATTTTTGCTGAATATTTCTCACTGTAAAAAGGCATTTTTTCAGAAATAAGAAAGAGCTCTCGAACTGGTTTTCCCCAAGAGTTGTAGTGGGTTTTTCCAGGGTCACGTTGACCAAAAATCACTGTGTTCAAATGTGTTAAATGACTGTTTGTACCTGCTGATTTTTATTTCTGCATTTTCCAGCATTCTGTAAAATTTTCAGAATTTGTGTTTTCAGCAAAATTTATTTTTTCCAGTGTTGAATGTATGGATATGGGAATGGGCATTTAACTATATGGGAGAAATAAGGTGAAACTGAAAACCGGGGTGGGAAATGATAAATTTTTACATCTTATTTGGTTTCATTTCTTGTAGCTCTTTCTGCTTTTCTTTTCTTTGTATTTGAATCTTCCTTGGAGCTTCTTGGCTTCTCTCTTCAACCCTAGCTTTCCTTTCAGCGTCCTTTTTTTGGTTAGAACATTCTTCACTGCTAATTTTTTTCATGTCAATGTCAGCTTCTTTTGTAGGTGCTGAATCTGGTGTTTCAAAATCCTTTAGTGATTTTCACAAGTAATTCTTTTATTTCCTGTAACAGTTCTAATTAAGATTTATGAAAATCCCTTAATCCCTTGAAATATGTGTCCTTGATTTTAGGACCTAGAGCATATAATGGTGTAGCCTAACGTGGCCCTGATACCAATGTAGTAAACAAAGAATATTATGTTTGATATCGAAGAAGAAATATATTTGTAATAAATGTCTTGATAGATATATGAGTGATAAAATGATATAATGATAGAAATACAATGAGGGGCCACGTCCTAAATACTAGGTGGGATGCCCTTTCATATGAAGAGATGTGTCTCTTTGATAAGGCACACCTTTACACCTTTTCATTAATTGTTTTCTATTATTATGTTTGTTACAGTATTATGCCTGGTGGCAATAATAATTGGTTTAGTATTTTGTATTTCTGCTTAAATATAGTTTAAATTTTGTCTTCTTTTATTTGATTATTAATGTCCCTATTTCAGCTTCTTCAGTCCCATTGACCTATTTCATTTGTCAGATATTAATAAAATTATCTTATCTCATCTATCATTATAATATTTTTAGCTTGTTTTTTGCCATTTTTCATTGTGTGTGTTCATGGTGGTGATCATCAACTAATAAGTATTATTTATTTTCTTTATTTACATGAGCTAAATATTCCATCTTTAAGAGTCCCAACCATAATTTCCTCGAAGTGCTCCGTGAGATATTTGTCAAATTATATTGATTAGTCTAAATATTGTGTTTTTAGATGATTGTGTGATATTCGTTCCTCATTCTTACAGTTAATACATCTCGACATTAGTAAAAGTTCCTGAAGCTTCATGTATTATTGTACCAGGATATGCTTAAAGAATTGCTTTTTCGTATTCTGCCTGCCATCAATTTTGGCTTGGAAGATCGAGATGATGATGTGAGGGCAGTTGCAGCAGAGGCCTTGACACCTGCTGCATCAGCTGTGGTCTCCTTCGCTGGTGGGATGGTCAATACCATTCTTATGAAGCTATGGGATATTCTGCTTGATCTTGATGATCTGAGTCCCTCCACTAGCAGGTATCGCTGCGCTGTTATTATCCATTTAGTTTTTCTGGAACATTTCCAGCTCTTTTCTTCAAGCATATGGACATAAGTTTCCGTGTTAGAGTTCTCTCTGGCTAGGGACTTTAGACTTTGTTCAATCCCCTTGTAATCGTATGAATATAGGTTTCGCACTGAATTGGTAATTTTGAAATTTTATATATACTGTTTGCACATTTAAAGAATTTTTGCTAATACCTCTGTTGTATTGCTCTGTAGTGTGATGCATTTGCTGGCAGAGTTGTATTCACAATCAGAAGTGATGCCAAAAACTTTAGGAGCCATACTGCCAGTGCAGAGGCAAATGATTGACCTGAATGAAGAAATTCAGCTTGATGACCAGGGCGATGGTGCAAAAGCTGATGATAACCCGTACTTACTATCAAGTTTGGCTCCTCGCCTATGGCCCTTTATGAGACACAGTATTTCATCAGTACGCCATGCTGCAATACGTACTTTGGTATATTTGTCAGCCCATTCATTGTTGGTGTCATTTGTTTCATGTAATGCCATTTGCAAAGGGTTATATTGCCTCGTTATTATTGGTTTTCTAAATATTTATTTTCTAAATAGTCAAGGTGTAGGAGAGAACAAACATCTAGTAACCTTAAGTCAATTGCATAATGCTTAAGTTTTTTATATTTGGTTTGTTCACTTCCTCACCTCTCTTTAGTAAATGCTTGTGTATTGTAATTTCTGGTAGAATGGGGGGGAGTGGTAGATTCTTCTGAAATTTGAGATTATTTTTTTGGTTTCTGTGCAATGCTAATACCTTACCATTTTGTTTTTGCTTGCAACAATTTCTCTTATTAAATATAGGAGCGACTTCTTGAGGCTGGAAGTAAAGGGAATTCAGTTACTGGTAGGATTGACAGCTTCTGGCCAATTCCTATCTTAGGGAATGCACTAAGAATTGTTTTCCAGAATCTGCTTTTGGAATCTAATGAAGCTATTGTCCAGTGCTCTGAGCAGGTTTGGCGGCTTTTGCTTCAGGTAAAACCAGATTTTTTTGTTTCTTTGGATGATTTGAAGGTGCTTCTTACATTAACCATTATACAATTTTGTATGGTAAGTTGTCTTGTTACTTAAACGCTAATGCCTTTTTATGCCTTTCTTCAGTGTCCACAGGAGGAGCTGGCATTGGCTGCAAATTGTTATTTTGATTCATGGTTAAAGCTTTCAACGACCCCTACTGGGTCTCCATTGGATGCATCTAAAATGTTCTCACCCATATCTCTTCCAAGAAAAAGTCAATATAAGGCAGCTGCTAAATTGAGAGCTGCAAAAGGAGAAAGTCTAAACCTTGGAAACTTTGCTATAAATGCTGAGCAACAAGTTCCTATAATCGACAAAAGTTTTGATCACTCAAATTTCATAAAGATATATGTTGGCACAGATGTGGAACAATCAGTGACTTGTATGAGAGTTGTTACAGGATCAGCACTGGGAGTCCTTGTAGCAAATTTACCACAAACACTATATCAAAACGTTGTAGATTCATTGATGGAGCATTTAACATCATTATCTGCTGTTCAGCGGCAGGTAAATTAGACATATCTTTTGTTATATAAATTTTTATCAGTGGATGGTTCTGCTTCCAAGTGCTCTTTATCCTGGAATATAAAAGAACTGAAAGCGGTCCGTGTTTCCTGAACAGGTTGCATCTATTGTTCTTGTGTCATGGTTTAAAGAGCTTCGTGGATCTATCCCTATCGAAAGAATGGACTTTGCAATTGATGCTGTGAAAAGTCTTCGGCAACGGCTTTTAGATCTCCTGGGTTGTACTGATCCTGCAGTGCCTAATCGAGATTCATCCTTACCATATGCTGAACTTTCACGAACCTATGCAAAGATGAGAGCAGAGGTTGCTTCACTGATCCGAATTGCAGATGCCTCTGGTTCCTTTCAAAATGTGTTCTCTGCTGGAATTCCTCCAGCAGATGAGCTAGGTATAGATGCCGTGATTGATCTTGGCACAAAGCTTTCAGTGTCCAAAGATGCATTATCAGGAGATGGGAAGGAGAAACAAACTCTTGAGAGTTTAGAGGCATCAAGGCAACGAGTTTTGGCCACTGCAGGTTATTTGAAAACTGTTCAGGTGTATATCTACTAGTACTGCTGAATTAAAGCCACTACAAGTGTTTGATTATAGTTTTAATTGCTGAATTTATTTTTCTTTATCTGTACGATGATTTGAACCAAGTGAGTCTGTCTAGGTGTTTTCAAAATATTTACCTGACTTATAGCTAAAAGTGTTATGTATACACTTTTACCAGTTAAAGTAGAATGCAATTTTGTGGAACTTTGAGCAAGTACCCCCATGAATATAGTGGTAATTTTTATTTTTTTCTATTAATAATGTTACTTTAATTAACATGTTAAGCTTTCATGTCCTAGGAGTATATTTTGTTTTCTTGAGTTTTGTATAGATCTTTACTAGGACTTAGGAATGTGTCCTGTAGTATGATAGTTGTATGCTTTTTTATAGGCTGTACTGTTGGATTAAATGACAGTTTTAGCAATAGCATTCTCTTGTAGAAGATTCATATATTGTTGCAAGGTTTAATGCAGGTTCACCACATTTTTGAGTATGTGTATGTGTTTCACCATGTGTTTGCTTGCTAATGGTGTTTTGCTTCTTTAAATGTTCTGGTAAATAGACTTTGATATCCTATATTTATGTGAGTTCAATCATGCTTTGTTTGTTTTGATGTTGCATATATATTCCATTTTAATTTCAAACCACTTCTTGTAATATAGGACACACATTTCTAGTTTGATTTGGTGTTCCTTCACTGGGAGTTTTTGTTTCTAGGATTTATAGAATTTAATCAATGGATCTTCTCATTGATTAATCTAATATAGTATTTGTTAGATTTCCTTGCTATCTCTTGGTTGCTTGGGTTCTTTCATGTTGGAAAGCTAAAATTTGATATTTGCTCCTGCAGTGCAATTTGCATGTTAGCGTTTCGGCCCTCATGTCAGGTGCAGTTGTTTGGATGGTGGAATTGCCCGCTAGGTTAAATCCAGTTATTCAACCGCTGATGGCTGCTCTGAAAAGGGAACAGGTATTGATGAAATTTATGATCTTACAAAATCTGTGACTCCTAACATTATTTGTTTGTTGTCATCCTTTTGATCCTTGTGATTACACTCTAATATTTAATAAATTATTATAGGAAGAGGTGTTACAAAAAATGGCTGCAGAAGCACTAGCAGAAATCATTGCACAGTGCGTTGGACGTAAACCTGGTCCAAATGATAAGCTAATCAAGAATTTGTGTGCCTTGACGTGTACGGATCCAAATGAAACTCCCCAGGCAACACATATGGATGCAAATGAGTTGATTATTGAGGACAAAGAGTCAATTTTACCTGGGAGAGGAACTAGTAATCAGCGATCAAAGTCACAAACAATATCAGTAGGGGAGGAAAGATCGAAACTGGAAGGCTTCATTAGTAGACGTGGGGCAGAACTTGCTTTGAAGTCGCTATCTGACAAGTTTGGAAGCTCACTATTTGAAATGCTACCAAGGCTATGGGATTGTCTCACTGAAGTATTTAAACCAAATGTACCTGATGGTGAAGAGATTTTGAAGGCTATACAAAATCCACAGATTGTGGAATATAATGAGGACCCACAGGCTTTGATAAACAATCTTCAGGTACATTTGCATCTTATATGATTGGTTGAACAATACTAACAATTAAGTGTTTACTGTGTATACGTATAATGAAATTATGATTTTCATGCAATAGTTGGTTATCATATTTTGGGCAATCTGATGTAGTTATTTCTTATTATTGGCATGCACTGTCTCCCTACTTCTGTTTGGATGTTAGTTATATATCAATTTTATCTCTAAATTTTGAGTACATATTATCTGTCATAGCTTATTTTGGCATGACACTTTACAATAAGGAAGCATCTCCAGAACTTTTGTTTTTATTAGCATCTCGAGAACGTTGAGTTGGTTTATAAAGCATGCAATTTTTCATACATAAATATATGTAACAATTTGTAGTCATTGAATTAATCTATTGAGCTTTAATTTTATTAACAACAAGAGTTATTGATTTGTGTCCAGTTTTAGTGTCGACAGCAGGTAGGTATACCACAGTGGTAGGTATTAGATGTTATGATTTACTATATACATAAATGTAGGCATGTGTTAAAAATCTCAGTAGACTAGAAGCTTACATGGATATTTACAATGAAAAGAGTTCACACCAGGTGAGCCTCCAGGTAAACTTTGCTGTATACCACACTCAACAAAATACCTCAGACAAGTGCCCCAGTCTGCAAGAATATTTACAGACTTATTGCAGGCATGGCAGACGATAAGATAACTTCGGTAATGTCCAATAGATGACCATAATCGGGCCAAGGGGACTGCTAGGTCAATGAGAACAAAAAAACACAAGTGGAAGTGCGAATGCAGCTCCTATAAAAGTAGATCTAATCTACGAGATCTATTAAAACAAAATCTAGCAGCCCCATATGATGTAAAGTCCTAAGCATCAAGGGGCTGGTCTTGTGCACTTAGGAAGAATACCCACTGTCACCACAGTAGCCCTTCTTCATACTTTTGGTTGGCTTAGGCTATATAGTGAACGCAAAAGGTGATTTTGTGAAGAGTTAGCCTAAGCAAAATGTGTGGTTGTAATAAAAGTGGAACGAAAGAGTGGTGTGGGAATGGAATATGAAGGTAGAAACCCCAAGACTAGTGTCTACCAAATCCTAGGCAAATGGAGTCAAGGAAGATCACTCTAAGGAGGGCTGTTTTGTGAATGATTAAGGAACATAGGGCTGCAAATAACATGTCATAGTCCACCTTATAGTGTTGGAAATAAATATAGAAATGATTTTTGGAGAGCCATATTAGTACAACTTTTGAACAAACTGATAAGGTGCTGTCCTTCAGTGATATGTTAATTACATCAGCAAGTTTGATTGATGGTGAAGAATGAAAATATGCAGAAATATAACAGCAAAAGGAAAGAAGGGGAATTTTCATACAATTACTATCCAAATGCTAAGTTACCGGGATTCGGATCCGGATCTGCTAGTTTTTTTGAAAATCCAGGATCCGGATACGACAAGGATATGCGTCAAATACAAAAAAAATTAAAATATAATAGTTTTTCTTTTTAAATTTTAAAAAACACTTTAGAGTTCAAAAATCAATTACTCCGTGAGGCTGAAACCATCAAACACTTTTAGAACTGAAACCATTAGATATATTATAAATATGAACACTGAAACATTGAAATGATGCATCCTCCCTCATACAAAGTAACAAAAAAGATAATATCATAGATGATATTAGTAAATACATTTACATATCCTCAAATGGATCTGCATTATCTTTTGCATATTGCAGCTCTACATCATGAATAGATGATGGGGATCCTGGAATGTAGGAAGTTGCATCAGTAGGTTGGACTGGTGGTGGAACAATATCCTCAAGTAGGTTGAGGTGAGTCATGCATTTAGTGTCAGGTTCAAGTCAGAGATCTCAGGCTCCACATCCCACATCTTGCTCGGACCTTTTTTATACTATGGTTCAAGACATGATAAAAGACGAAGGTTGGAATGAACATACACAAGATCCTCAGATGATGAGGAACTAGCAACCTCTGATAACAACCTGGTGGCTAGGGTTGAGAGATGAATGTTATCCCCAGCATGGAAGCCCCACCAAGTAATAGGATCAAGATGTCCTCGATCATCCATAGCTAGTGGATTTGAAAAGCTAGATTGTAAATCCTCCAAATTCTTGGTGTACTTCCATTGTAACTCCCATATCTCTAAATTTTCCTCAACACTGTCTTGTATCCTTGTACCACTTTAGAGTCCTTATTTGGTGCTTTTCTACTAGGTAAAGACAAAATTTTGGAATGATAATATTTAGGGTGCAATGCATAGGCCAAAAGGTGTAATGGTGTGGTCATTTTCTTCCACCTTTATGTAACTATGTCCTTCACTTCATACTAGAATGTTCGAAAATGGTCATTTTCACTTGCTTTGATAATTTCCCTTATCCTCTCCAACATATTATCAATGTTTTCATAAATTTCTTTCAAACAAGTTGTATCTGTGTTAAATGCCCTGATCAAGGTCAAGATTGGTTCAGTAAACCACAAAAGGTATTGGACTTTGTCTCATCATGCATCATAAAGAATGATGGAATTGAATTTTTGCTCTCTATCAGAAGTGGAAGTCCTCCATGATTTCCAAAGAGGGTCAATGAACATTGCTTGTAATGCTTGTCTCACCTCCACAAGCGTCTTTATGACAAGAGTGTGGGAGGAAAAACGAGTTTCAGCAACATACAAGTTTCAAAAAGTCAAACCTCAAATGAGAAATCATATATAAATTTGTACTTATAATTAAGAATTTTGAATACAAATAATATTATGATTAAAAAAAGAGTACCTTCCGTAGCTCCAACTTTGCAAAATCTCGATATATGGCCTAGGACATTGAATGATTGGTTATGAACATTTGGATTTCTTTTGCTGCTACATATATTTTATTAATCCATTCAATCTCACAAATCTTGGCAAGCATAAGGGTCAATGAATGTACTGCACACAGAGTCCAAAAGATGTGATCATATCGATCCTCCACAATGAAACCTGCAACTTTACAAACTCGTGCGTTGTCCGTAATGACTTGGACAACATTATGTGACCCCACACTTTCTATTGCATCAATAAGAATTGTGGATATGAAAGATGCATCTTTCTCTATTCCACTACAAACAACAACTTTCAAAAACATTGCCCCTTGGGGGCATACTGCAACAACATTAATTAATGGACGATTTCTTTGGTCTCTCCATCCATCACAAATGATGGACACTCGTGTTTCTGCTCATGTATCCTGGATTGCCTATAGTTGTGTATCCATGGATTGTCTCTCTAATGCCAACAAAGAAGTACACACCTTTTCATATCCAAGGCTTTTGTGCCCTTTTGGTGCTTCATTAACTGCTTTAATCATTTGTTGCCAATAAAGGGAACACACCAAATTGAATGCTAGCCCATTTGCATAGATGCGACAAGATACATGTTCATCGACTGTCTCTACCGTGATTTTTTGAAAGCTGCTTCAAGAGGGCTTAGAGTGGGCCTTTTATGAGTTATGGCAGTAGACCTAGATGGCAATGGAGGCCTAGTTGTAGAGTTTTGCAGAGGGTGTTTTCCCTTTGCAAGCTTCCTATTAGCAACTTCTTGCAAAAATGCATAGAATTTCATTTTTCCAGGACTCAAAACCTTGGCCAGGTTTTCCATCTGCATCTTTTGGCCCGGTGCATACTTGCATCCCTGTGTTAGTTTGACTAGTGAGATGGGCCTTCACTCTAGTATATGAGCCATTTTTGATATTTTGGTATTCATTGCACTTCCATTTAAATAAACCACCTCCGAGAATTTTTCCAATAATCTCCACATACTGCCATAGAGGAAATTTTGGGTCTGTTTTGATGATTTCTCCTTCACTTTGCTCATGCTGTGATGGTTCCATAATGATAATGGTCTATAGGTTACGTTACTACATATAAAATTCAAATTGTAATATATTATGAATACACATTTAAAAATTGAAATACACTTCATCTAAAACACAAAATGTTCTTTGCATTTATGATGAAAAACCATGATGTATCTGTCATTGTTGGGAATGTCTAATAGGAGTCCAAATTGATACTTAATAAAAATAGAGTGTGAGACTCAATAAGAATAGGAGTTCCACATAGGGTTTGATACTTAATAAAAATAGGGTTAGCCAAGGTTTAGACAAGGGTTCATACATAACATTTAATTACAAATTTAATTACATAACATTGTCAATATACTTAAATGTTCATAAATTTAAATTGTATATTTAATTACAATTTTAAAAACAACATTTAAATATTGAAAATATATGTTTTTGTAAATATACATAATACCATTTATAAATGCTTGCTATGTCTCGATATACACATACACATTTTAGGAACATACACCATACGCAAATTACAGTGCCCATTTTATATTAAGCTGCGACAATAGAGACATGAGACTTGAGAGGCAAAGGGATACTAGTAACTCGAACTTTGTGAAGGGCAGGTGCGGGGAAAGAAGGAACAACCAACAGGGGAGCCATGAGAGGTTAACAAGGGTGAGCCACGACCCATGAGAGGTTAACGATGACACATATTCGTATATGTGGAAATTTGATAACAATGGTAATAATACAATAGGGTTAGACCTTGGTCTGAATGTCGAACAATTGAGCAACGAGCTGAATAGGGTGTTGAATAGTTGAGCAGTGCGTTGATTGTCAAATAATGCCGAATGCCAAACAACTCCAAACAGTTCCTCGCGAGTTTCACTTGTGTAGGGTGCACTGCCGACAAAGAGGAACCACTGACATGAGCTTTTAACTTCATTAAATAGTCAAAACCCTAAATTTTTGAGCTTTTCACTTTCGCGGGTTTTGACAAGGGCTTTTAATTTCTGCAGGTTTTGGCAAAATTCATCGAATCCGTTACTTGTGACAGGGATCTGCTTCCCAAAAAATCAGAATTGCCACTTGCCGTATTTTCACAGTATTCCGGCGGATTCGGATCAGATCCACGGATCTTGCCCCTCCCTTTGTCGGATTCGGTAATGTAGTCCAAATGGTAGATGGTCCATTACAAGGCCTTCACAAAACATTTTTTGCAAGAGATTTGTACAATTATCCAAAGACATTAAAAACATGCAAAAATTAAGCCTCACATATGATAGAATGGTACCTCGAAGCTTCCAATAAGTTTTCCCAAATGAATACAATGTAGCTCAAGGAGAGAGCTCCTCAATCCCCAAATTCCCAACCCTTTACAATGGAGAGAGAACTCGTCCTTAATACTTATAGAGTAAGTCTCCTCTCTTATACAATAAAATATTTATCTTTTAACTAACTCCATGACGAGTCAAACAAATATTATAATTGATTACTTAGATCTCTCTTAAATCCATGCGTCTCTTCTCTCATATAGTAAAATGTTACTATCTTTAAACTAACTCCATGATTAGTCAAATGAATATTATCTTAAATCCGTGGTTCCACATGTTACAACATGTGGAAAGTAGCCTCTCCAAGGTAATTCACCTTCATACAAAAATAGTAATATGCACCAAATAATGCTCATGAAGGGGATATAGCATCAAGAAAAGTCCATCAAGCCAAGTCAAATGCCGAGCGTCCACATGGAATGTGCCCTCCATGTATGTGTATGCATGCAACAACTCCACATGTGAATTCCAAGGCAACCAACTCCATGGGTGAATGTGCAAGATTCCAAGTGGATGGAATGTTCCACAAGAAAAGATGTGGTCAAAAACCCAAAATAGATGTGGTCCATCTCCACAAAGCAAATCCAAAAGTTTAAGGGTGAATTAGGGTTTTGAACATGCCAAATATCCATGATATATATATATCCAAGAATAGCAAGAAATGTCTACACAAGTGCATCCTCCAGGAATAACAAGAATAAACCTCTCACGTGTGTGCCCTCTAAGAATAATTGTCAAAAATACAAAAGGGACCAAGTGCAAGAGCATGCTAAGTCACATGTGTAACTTAGCTCATTTGCCACATGTTGCCCACCAAAAGTGGGTACCCCTAGGAGAGCTCTCGTCCTTTGCATCTTCCAACTAGCAACCAACAATCCCTGAGAGTCACCCATAGCCAATGTGATGTGTCGCTTTATCTCCTCTTCCTGCATCAATTGTATGTTTCCTCGCACATCTGTCAAGAGCATATGTTTGAAGGTGGGCAATCCAACTTGAAAGGAATGTTTTTCATTGTGCAATCAACTGCTTATGCTTGTTTTTCATTTGGGCATTTTGGGCATGGATTATTGGGTGACTTGGAAGAATGAAGGGCTTTGATCGTGGTTTTGTTCCCTCACCTTAAATGTGGGGTTAATCTTCAATCCTAGTCCCGTTGGATCTCCCCTGTTGGCCTATGACTTCTGGAAGGACACTACTTGGGAAACCTTGATTTTGGTAGTGTGGTCCCATTTTTCCGTTCCACATTTTTAGCCCCCTTCCACACATTACAAGCCCTATTCATCATTTTCCTTCTTTGGGTCCACATGACCAGTGGGTCTACAAGGCATTGGCATTCCCCCTCCTCTTGTCCACATATCTGGGTCGGGTTGGAAATGTTGCCGTGGAGAGGTTGATGTAATTGAAAGAAAGTTAAAAGCATATCATTGCCATAAGCAAAAAAATAAATAAAAAGAAAATCATAAAATGCAAAAGATGGTCGAGACATGTGGGCAAAATCCAAACATGAGTTCTAACTTCTACTCCTTATCATTATGGCCATCACCTTGGTTCTTAGGGCTCATGAGTGCCCCCACATTATCAAAGGAACCCATACACGTGTCAACCCTTGGTGGGCGATAATGCCCCACCTTAAGGGGGTAATAACCGCTACATATCATACACCACATGCTCTGATGTCTAAAAGCTTCAAGCAGTAATACAAAGAAAAATTTAGAAAAAGCAAAAGGTAAATAAAGAGGGGTGGAAAAACAAACGCTGGGGTAACTCATGTAACCATGATTGCACTCTCACATATGTATGACCAAATGTGGATTTCTCTCATCATTGCGATCCTTGTACCCATGACATTTGGCCTTGAGACCCTTGTGACTCCATCCATTTCATTATCATTCACGTGCCACCTATTGATTGATGTACCAAGGACATGTCTTCCCCTTGGGGGCTGTGAACACCTAATAGGGTCGTTTATTAACCACTCCTACCTAGGGAGGTGACACTACTTTGAGATCGAAGCTCTTAATTTGGAAGAGAAGCCCCATATGAAGTCTCAATTTGTCCTTGGTTGACAAGCTTGGTTCACTTAGATGCACTAACAAATTATTGTACGTGATGGTGAGGATGCAACACTAGACATTATGTTTGATTGGCAGGTTGTTTCATCATGGGCTGGGCAACTTAACTAGGGCCTAAGTCCACTAGAGGAGCATATGACACTCTCTAGGTGAAGCATTGAGAGCCATGGGGACTCCTATTACTTGCAGAGCATCATTACTTCATTCCATGGGCACCTTCAACACCACAACAGTCTTGTGCTTTGCCCCACATTATTCACGAGATGATGCACTTGGACCAGTTTGCCCCAATCGACTTAAGAGTGATCACATGGTTTGGCAGCTGATTCAAGGCCTAGATGAGGTTTGTCTCACCCTATGAGGCGTGGGAGGGCTAGCACCGTTCTCTGAGCCCTCAATGATGGAGCAGATTCAGGCTATTCTATCACTAGGAGATCCATGATACCCATTTTGTGCCCCAAACACAAAATTGGGGCCCACATGATGATTTGCATGGATATCTAAATATTGCGCTTGTTTCTTTTGGCTATTGGAGATCTATGGATGCATTTCGATATTTGGAAGCTATTTTTGATTATGTTTGGAGCTACTTATTTGGATAAAGGATGGATATACTATATGTTGTCTTGTAAGTGCTCATTGTTGAATATTTTCTATTTTGAAATTGTTTGATGTATGGAATTGCCACTTCTAGGTTATGCTATTTTGTGCCCTAAGTGTTGAAAATTAATTTTGAAAGGCTACCTAGTTGAGTATTGCATATGTTATTCATTGTACATGTAATGAATGTTCGTAGTGGAGGAAATCTTTAATCTCTTTATCAAACTCCATTTTCTTTTGAAATTGGTAAATGCTAAATTTGATAACTAGGGCATCAATTTTTAGCCTCCTTAGAAAGGATCTAGCTTATTGATTTATCCTTAATTCTATATGCCTAAAGGACAAGGCACTAATTCAAGTCATTGGTGATAAATCCTATTTTTCTCTCCTAAAATCAATCCTTTTAAGGCTAGGGCGAAAATCTAGGGCCTATAGCGAGATTTTAGGGAGGAGGCTTTTGGTGATTTGAGAGGCTAAACATTAAACATAGGGTCTAGGCTACCTATTCTCCAAGTTTGGTGGGCATCCACTCAAATTTCATCCATAAAATCTATTGCCCTAGGTGTTGCTTCAAGACGAAAACCCTAGTTCTCTTCTCCTCAACTTGAGAAATTCCTTGAAGGTTGTATGAGCTTTAGTGCTTGTTGAAGTATATCATAAGAAACCTTTTCTCTTGGGCCTTGACCTTGTGAGAAACTATCACCACCACAAAAATCTCAAAACCCTAAGCCTTGAGCCTTCTTTGCTAGCGCTTTTCTTTGAGATCATTTTGCTTCTTTGAAGCCTTGAACCAATGTTGAGTCTCTCTCTTGAATATTCTCTATCTATGTAGAAAATCAACGAAATTTCTGCAACTGCTATTATGAACAATCTAAAAACTAGCTTCGTTTATATAGACACCAAATTTCTCTATTGAATTTGTAGTGGAATAGAAACATAAATGAGTACACAATCTCACAGTTCAACAACACAATTTTTCGAGGGAACCCAACTGGGAAAACCCTTTGCTTGCTTGAGAATTTTATTGATAGAAGAATGAGCAATATATCTCCTACAATACAAATTTGTCTGAATAGAAACCAATCTGATTTTTCTGCTAGAACTAAGCTTGAAACACCAACAAGTAAGCTTGATCTTGCCCCTTGAATTCTTGCGTACTTTTGGAGGCCTATTTCTCTGCTCGAAAATCCCTATTTCTAGTGCAATAGATGCTCATATTAAATAGGGATGCTTACTATTTCCTAGTGCATTTTATGGAAGAATTCATCTCCTCCTCCAGTTCGCCCTTCCCACTAGAAGTACCTGCACAAATTCGTGCTCTCTATTACCTTGTCTCACTAACTCGTGCTCACAAAACAATTGAATATTTGCATGCCTTGGTCCTCCTTATAAGCTTTTCAAATAGGCTAAACCTGACAAGTTATTATTTATGGAAATCTAACTAGTGATTAATTGAGTTAACTGAGTCTGACTCATGTAACTCGTCTAGCCCAAATTTAGAACTTGAGACTCACTTGATTGTCTTTTTCCAAAGATAACTCATCACATTAGTCGATTTGCTTCATGAACTGTCCTAACTTATAGGAATTGGCCCTGATTTTTAGGATTTTGTCTCTTCTACTAAGGCGCAAGTCAAAGGACCTTTCTCGCTACTATTTTCAACAAGATGGATCACTTTGTGCCTTATACCTAACATATCTATTTTAAGTGATCTCCTTCATATTGGGACTCTGCCCATTGGTGAAAGTCCGTAAAGAGCAGGGGGTTTTGGCTGAGGTCACATTGGGCCTCTACCCCATTGTTAGCACTTGGTCAAGCTTTTGTCTTGCAGGGTTTCCCTCTTCATGGTCCACTAAATTTTGTGGTCACACCACACACCTCCCAAAAAAACATTCATAACGACCCCATATATATATATATATATATATAATCCCAAGTCTAAGAGATGAAGGCACTCTCAATTGAAGGTCGAAAGGTGCCTAGTGTAGCTGAAATATCAATGCAATACAAATGAGAGAACACCTACAATAGGTTTGCCCTAGAAAGATGTGTCTTGTAACTACCTCAAACACCCAACAACTCATAAAGCATTCTCCATGTTAAGTGTGTTCTAGGAGAATGTGCCAAGGTGGTTAGAAATTCTCAATGAAATAATCTTCCATACGCCATGTTATAAAAGTGTCTAACCAACTCAACGGAGTGCTCTAGAAAAGTGTGTAAACGTCTCTAAGATACCAATAAAATATTACAGGCCTTGAAAATTGTGTTAAAGAAAGGGAGCATCGCTAGAAAGCTCCACCTACATCCAAATACCCACTCCAAGTGTGAAAAAGAAACATATAAGTTAGGTTACCCAAGCTATTAACTTTTTTATTTTTCTTGCATAAATTAGATTAATCTATAACCTTTGAATTGTTGGATCAACCTCAAAATGCATGCACAAAGGTTAATGCTCAAAGATACCCATAGTCCTCCTCGCTATTAGTCACCAAAAAAGTAAATCACCATGAACATGTGTGACACTGAGAATTGCACTTTAATAAGGTGTATATACCATATATATACAAAATTGTTCTCTTTAGCAAAATCCCTCCATGATAAAAACAAAACATAAAATACAACTTAAAGTGCTCCACCACCAAGGGATTATTGCATCAAACTTATCATCTAACCTTAGGAAAATATTAGATCACTATCAAATCATAAGGTAATACCCTCTCTCTAACTAAAACCTAGGAAATAACATATCGATGACTATACTAACGTAGGCGATGTCTACGAAATGTGACATTGTAATGTTAAATCACCTAGGAAAATCCCATAAAGGCAACATAAATCATCCCACCATAACAACATAATAAGAGAAAGGGACATGACAAAAAGGCTAACCCAATCATCTAGCGTGTTCCCCATCATACATACAACATATAAGGACCATGTAAAACAACCCTCCTAGTGCCACCAAATAATACCAATTGATCATGCAATTATCGTTAGGCAAATTCAACTATCATGTAACATACATCTACTAACTATCATCATCTAACCTCTCGTGAACTAGAAATATCATCCATATCCAAGATAAGCATATATACCAAACCACTATAATGAGATAGTACGGTAATGCGTCACATCCATCAAAAGTGCACCAAGGGGTGATCAACAAGGCAATCACATATGAAAATGGTCAAGAACACCAAGCAACAAGTGCAATCATCTAACCAAGGAGAAGTGAGACTCCCCCAACTAGAGATCTCCATCAAGTGATCAAATGCAATGAACAGAAGGGGCTCCATTAAGATGTACCCCCCAAGTCAGTCCAATGCTCCAAGAGGGCCAACATCTCCATCAATGTGATGAAAATCACAAGATGGAACCTTAGATAATATAAATTGTAACAAGGTAGAAGACTTGGAATCTAATGTCTATCATCCAATAGTGAGATACAAAGCTAGGAACAACAAAGAAGAAATAATCCATGTCAAGAGCTTGAGAGCCTCGAAGAATGTCTCAACTAAAGCTCTATTTGGGGAGGGTGTTGAAACTATCCTAGTGTTATCACCTACTGACTAAGTAAATAGGACATGTCCGAATAGGGCCTGTGTCGGCCATAAAAAAGGCCTGTGGCCCATAAAAACATGTTTTCCCTTTCATTTGAACGTATTTCACTCAACAGGAGGTATGACACATTTTTGAGTGCCATTGAGTGTTATTTTGCTGTGTTAGAAGGGATTCCAAGTGCTAGATAAGTGGATTGTCCACCAATCTTCAAGTTTTTTTTTACAACAGTCCATTGTCTTTCTCATTTCTAGGAATCATGTCTCAATCACCAAGGACAACTAGACAAGGTTAAATGAAAGTGTTGAAATTTCTAAGTATTACTCATTAGAAATTTTATTTGTATTCTCTGGTTTATTTCTCCTACTTGTTAATTACGAACAAGTTATTTAAACATATAAATATCGAAATAAACACAATACAGTCTCATCCATCTATAGATCAACAATTGAAAGAAATAACAAACACAGGTGACACCATTATTTTTGGACAACTCGTCCCCAGAAAAACCCAACTTGGGAAAACCGATGTAGTAATTCTGAGGGTTATTTTATTATGCAGTCTATCTGAGTACAACTGGGTGCCAAACTAGCTCACCCTATAGAGAAAATAATCCGACAGTAATACCTCTCTATTCGAAAGTAGATATTTAGAAAATATGCCCCACGAAACCCTCTCCAACAACCTCTGAAGCTTAGCATCAGCCCACCTAGCCTTAGCGTTAGCCCAAAACCCTTTGCGTCAACCCTTTGAGGCACTGCGTAACCTCTACGATCCTTTGCGTCACTTCTGCTGCACTCTCCATGGATGACGCAGGCCCTTCTGGTCTTTTCGCATAGTTCCTGCTAGCTTTGCGTGGCTCCCTCTGGCTCAGCGTCTGCCTCTCTTTGCTTTTGCACTGGTCTCTCGACACTATCTCTGGCTCTCTGCCTCGTACTCACTGCCCCTCTTTACAAGTGATCACTGATTCGACTTTTCTCAGCAAACCCCACTCTAGAAAATCGAATGACTAATCACTCTGGTGTGTTCTCCAATTGACCCTCAAGCCTCCTCTTATACATTTCATGTTGGTCCTTCAACGACCGAGATTACATCTCTAATCAACGGCTAAGATTAGATTTGGCTTCATCCATGTCCTTTAGAACCTTCTAACCCAATTTTATATTAATACCCATTAATATTTTTATTTTTCCTAAGTTTAGACTTAGGAACTCAATTAAAAATATTAATTATTTTAATATCTCCTAAATCGGGTAGAATTTGCCCAAACCGTTTATGGATCTTGGAGACCTCATGTGCTTTAGCCTCTCCCCCAATTTTCATGGCTAGAGCACATCCGATGCTACCCCAAATCAACATTCCCTCTTAGTGAGGACTGTGCTCTAGTAATATTCCACACTGAGCATCACTTCGATTATACGACACTGGTCCTTGTGCTGATGCTAAGCCTCCCTGCCTAACATCCTCCGCACTGCTGCATCCTATACTGCTACCCATGGTCCTGCCACTGCCACTGCTGCACCCGTACGACAGCTCCCTCTGCATCCGTGCTGCTACTGGTCCTTTCTCCCAACATTGCATCTGCACTGCAACCCCTTCTTCATGCTGCATTGTGCTACTGCTATTGCACTGCAACTCAGTTACTGAGAAGTAAGTAACTGATCCACCCAACTACTGACATCCCTGTCAGGCTAGAAACACTCCTAATGCTAAAGCTCTGTTTGCCGCTATCACGTGCTCCCTCTACCGCCTCTATGCTATTGCAACAACTCCCTGCCTCTTGCACCATTGCAAACCTCTCTGTGCCATCCGACATTGTTGCAACCTCCTTTGTACCTCTCGCACTACTACAGCCTGCTAGCTCTGCACTGCCCGTGACTACTGCACTGTACCACTCTTTGCTGCTTCATTCGTATCCGTTTCTATCGACATCGCCAGTCCTGCTACTCTCTCTTCGGGGCTCCCAAGAGAGTAGCAGGACTGGTGGGTACCTCAAGGATCCTGCCACTCATCGCCTGTAGTCTTCCTGACTACAGCTCGATGTCTCCCCACGTCTTCTCTAGAGGTACGTGAGCACTCTTGGCACAATCGTCATCCTCCTCCACCTCCTTTTCAGCCTTCGCTAGCACTTCCTTGGAGTTAGACGCATCTCGCTTGTTCTTCTTCCTTAGACACTGGTTCCCATAATGACCCAGTTCTGAATAGTTGAAGCACTTAACCTTGGAGAGGTCCCTTTTCTTCCTCTTCTCCTGCTTCCCCGTAGATGCCAGAGCTGCATTCTCTTCTTCTTCCTTCCTGATCCAGACTACATTGTTGCTACTTCCCATCTTGAACAACCGTTTGATCTCTTCTTGGCGAAGAGCTGCGCACAATTCTTCCTAATCTGGAAGATTCACCCTGCCCAGAATACTCTGGACAAATGTCTCCCACTCCTCAAAGACTGTGTTTAGGGCGGCCCTCACCATCAACTCCTAATCCGGCATGGCCCCTATGGAAGTCAGTTGGTCCCAAGTCTCCTTCAATCTGCCAAGGATGTGATCTATCTGCTTCCCCTTTTGCATCTGGTATGACCGCCGCTGATTCTCAAATAATATCTTCCTCTGCATGGAAGTATGTTGGTACAACTTCTTCAAGGCGTCCCACATTTCTTTTGTCGTCTCCTTCTCGGCAATATGTTGGACCACATGATCCTTGACCCCATCAAGGATGACGCATTTCCCCTTGGCCATTGCCTCCTCGTACTTTTCATTGTCAGTCGGGTCAACTGGGCTAGCCATTGTTCTCAAGCCGAAGGCCTTAATGCGATGGCTATCTAGAATGGGCAGGATCCTGGCCTTCTAGACGACAAAGTTGGACGCCCCGTCCAGCATTTCCTGATCCTTCGGTCCATTCATGGCCATCTCTCTGCTCTTCCTTTCGACTCCTCCGAGTCTCTACTTCCCTCTGGAAGTTCTCTCTTCGACTCCCTCTGAGTCTCTACTTGTCTGGAAGTTCTCCCTTCGACTCCCTCTGAGTCTCGATTTCCCTCATGGAAATTCGCTTGCCAACTGTCGAGTCGCACCTCTCTGATCTCCTATGCAACTGCAACACTAATCCGGATTCCTTGGCTAGAAATCTGCCTCAGTAGCGACTCCCTCTCCCTTGGTTATGCCCGTTAGTTACTGTTTTGACTCAGCAGCAACAACACCCCACCCACTTCAATCCTCGCAATCTGCCCACAGCTTCCTATGCCCCAACAACTAAAGGGTTGAGCCTCTAGGCTCTGTGCAATCTTGACACTGGCTGAAATACTCCCCAAGCTAACTGAGTCAACCCTCCTAGTCTTTGCGTGGCTCTTCGTGAGCCCTTTTCTGCCCTCCTCAGCGTCTGCGCTGACCTCTCTCAGGCCCGAATTGATGACGCAGTCCCTCTGTGTGAACCCTTGTCTGCTGCTTTTTGCTAGGAACAACTTCTATCACTCGGGATAACTGTCTCTGTTGCAAAATGCTCTGCTTCAGTTGGTGCCTTCAGCTCTCCTATGATTTGCAACCACGCTTTGATACCTGGTTGAAATTTCTAAGAATTACCTGTTAGAAATTTTATTTGTATTCTCTGGTTTATTTCTCCTGCTTGTTAATTATGAACAAGTTATTTAAACATATAAATATCGAAATAAACACAATACAATCTCAACCATTTACAGATCAACAACTGAAAGAAATAACAAACACAGAAGTGACACCGTTATTTTTGGACAACTCGTCCCTGGAAAAACCCAACCTGGGAAAACCGGTGCAATAATTTTGAGGGTTATTTTATTATGCAGTCTATCTGAGTACAACTAGGTGCCAAACTGGCTCACCCGATAATGAAAATAATCTGGCAATAATACCTCTCTATTCGAAAGCATATATTCAGAAAATCTGCCCCACGAAACCCTCTCCAGCAACCTCTGAAGCTCAACGTCAGCCCATCTAGCCTCAGCGTCAACCCAAAACCCTCTGCGTCAACTCTCTGAGGCATTGCGTAGCCTCTACGACCCTCTGCGTCACTCCTACTGCCCTCTGCGTGGATGATGCAGGCCCTTCTGGTCTTTGCATAGCTCCTGCTAGCTCTACGTGGCTCACTTTGGCTCAACGTCTACCTCTCTCTGCTTTTGCACTGGGCTCTCGGCACTATCTCTGCCTCGTACTCACTGCCCCTTGCTGCAACTGATCACTGATTTGACTTTTCTCAGTAAACCCCGCTCTAGAAAATCGAATGACCGATCACTCTGGTGTGTTCTCCAACTGACTCTCAAGCCTCCTCTTATACTTTTCATGTTGGTCCCGCAACGACCAAGATTACATCTCTAATCAACGACTAAGATTAGATTTGGCTTGATACATGTCCTTTAGAACCTTCTAACCCAGGGTTATATTAATAGCCATTAATATTTTTTTTTCCTAAAGTTTAGACTTAGGAACTCTATTAAAAGTATTAATTATTTTAAAATCTCCTAAACCAGGTAGAATCTGCCCAAACCATTTCTGGGTCTTGGAGATCTTATGTGCTTTAGCCTCTCCACCAATTTTTATGGCTAGAGCACATCCGATGCTATCCCAAATCAACAGAAAGTGAGGATTTCCCTCATAGTTGTTATTGTCCCTTCATGTTCCCCTTCCATGTCCCTTGTCATGTGTCATGTGACCTAACCTGTCAATGAAAGGATAAGTTGTTGACCTCGAAGTTTGTGCTGGTAGTAAGTGGATATCATCTACCATTTGAGGTTGGACCAAAGAATACTCTGATGGAAGAATGTCGGACGGATTGGAGCTAGAATATTTGGAAGAGTTGTGTGTGGTGCACTGCTTGGAAGAGGCCACATTCTATTGAGATCTACAGGAGGAAGAGGAATGCTCGCTGTCACTAGAGGATTTGTCTTGGACCTGAACATAGCACCACTGTAAGGGTCTCGTGGGCATAGGTTGGAGGTCTCCCTGTGATATCATGGATCTTGACGCTGTGGTGGACCTGCTTCTTGCCTGTCTCATGGTGCCTCTATTTGTAAGCACTGGGAAGGAGTTCATTGTCTTGGTAATGTTAGGTTGGGGGCAGGGGTTGAGTTGGGGTTGGTTTGAGTGAAGAAGATCTAAGTGCCTTCCCCATGGCTAAGTCCTGTTAGTTTTTGTAGCATTAGATGTGTTCTGGCCACAAAATTTGGTGGAGGCTAGAATACATGTATTCTCCAAAACCCAGAAATTGGTTTTGGAAATTCCACCTAGAGACGACTTGATTAAAATAATTAATATTTTTTAATGGTTCCTAAGTCTAAACTTAGGAAAATTGATTAGTTAAAGGGTATTAATTAAGTCATGGTGAGAATCTTCTAGAAGAAGACATGGATCGAGTTCTAGTTAATCTTAGCCATCAATTATGTTTTAATTTTGGCCGTTGATGTCTCAACGAAAGATTATAAGAAGCAATTCGATGGGGGTTGGAGAACACACTTGAGGTACCAAGGAATTCGATTTTGCTAGGAAATTGATCTTCACAGTAGCAACTGTCTGTTGTCGGAGGCGATTCAGTAAGATAGAAGCAGTGAGAGGGGGGGGATAGTAAGGCCGAAAGGAAGATTTTCCAATCTGGTGAGTGCATAGTAAAGAGATAGAGGGTTCCACAGAGAGGCAACGCAGTGTTTTAGAGGGGAAGCCGTATTTCGCTGGGGAGAAGCAGTTATTTAGTGCCAGAAGCCGGAGTGGGAGCCCGGAGGCTAAGAGAGTCCATTTCCCAGACATTAGCTGATCAGTTAGCGAGAGAGATGCTGGTCCGAGTTGTGTGACACAGAACTGCGTAGGTTGACGCAGGGACTGCGCAAACTTAGGAGAGAGAAACTCATCTCGAGCCAAGGTCAGTGTCAGATCACCGATGGAAGTGAGATTTTTCTCACTAGATCTTCTGTCAGTCATTTCTCTGTATGGATTGCTAGATTTGAGCATCCATAGATTTGTACTCAGATTTTCTACTGCATAATAGTAAAACCCTCAGCTGCTGCATTGATTTTCCCAAGTTGGGGTTTTCTGGGGACATCGGTCCAAAAATAATGGTGTATTATTGTGTGTGTGCATCTATTCTTCTAGTGGTTTTATTTCTTCCGCAATATTTATTTTGTGAAGGTTGCAATGTATATGTTTTGATATTTGCCGTAGAAAATTGCAAATAATTTGTTCAGTTAATTTAACAAATAGAATAAATATTATTAGTTGTTGTAGTAGAATTCGGGGTTTCTGAATTTTCACATGGTATCGGAGCACAGATCATAAGAAGCCACAGAGCTCAGTAGCATAAGGGAGGAGGAATTTTGAATCTCGGTATAGGCAACAGTTTGAAACCCTCAGAGGCAACATAGTCCCTTGGGCCAGGAGGGTCAGTTTCTGAGCAAAAATTATTTCTCTGAGAGAGTCGACAAAGAAAAGATTTTCCAGATCAAAGGTTACCAGAGGCAGAGGGAGACACAATATTTTTTCCTTGCAGAGTAGATCTTCAGTTGGACGCAATTATTTTGCAGTAGTTTGCTAGTGCAAAATAACATTAGGAGGAAGGAAGAGCACACAGTGAGGGAATTCTTTTCTTAGGGGACTTCTAGCGTAGGAGTTCGAATTTTCCTAGCAGAGCAATAGTAGTTGTGAGCAGATTTTCCCACTCTAGCAAGGAGTGTGAAAAGCCAGTCAACAGTTGCATAGAGGAGCAGAGGAGGAATTCGACATTTTTGTAGAGATGGCATCAGCAAGGTTGAGAGATCAGGATTGATTGGAGGGAGGGAGCCTCCAACTATGTGATCTGGAAGGCAAGAATTTCTTGTCTTCTAGATGAGTATGATCTCAAAACTTACATTGATAGGATGGTAGTTGTACCTACTACCTGTAGATGCAAATCCACTGAAGGCCTACAAGAAAGAGATGGCAAAAGCAAAGAGGCCGATTCTCGTTGGGGTTTGAGATCATGTGGTGTCTCACATAGCTGGCAAAGATACTGCCCGACAGATGTGGGAGGCACTTGCTACACTATACGAGGGATATTCTGAGTAGCGAAAGATGTATCTTGAGGAGAAGGTGAGATGCACAAGGATGTAGAAAGGGGAGCGCATAGTCCCCTTCCTCACTAGGCTTCAGAATATCCGAGACCTACTGCCTGATGTAGGGTCAATACCTCAACCTACAGAATTGGTGCGGTTTGCTTTCAATAGTGTTTCCGAAGAATGGCATGTCTTCGTCCATAGTTTTCTGGGTAGAGAAAAGTTGCCAGATTAGGATCGTATGTGTGCTGATCTGCAGCAGGAGGAGATGAGGTGAGACTTGGTGAAGACCACTATCATTGGCAGCAACAGTGGGATGAAGCAAGTAAAGGAAGATGAGGATGTGGCCCTTGCATCAAAGGGGTAACAGGAGCAATGCAGGAGGAAGAAGGACATTTCCAAGGTGAAATGCTTAAGATGTGGTGAGCTTGGCCACTACAACACTCAATGTCCTCTTAGAAAGAAGGACAAGGAGGAGAAGCAAGATCAACAGGCTACATCCGTAGAGATCGACAAGCTGTCCTCTAGATTGGAGGAAGAGTTTGCCATGATCGTTGATATACCTCTAGGAGTGAGGTGGGATGATTTGGTTTTGTAACCCATAGAGCTACAGGTTGGGCATGATTCTTGAGGAGGTCCACCTCATGAATCAATACCTCGCTACGGGAGCCCAAAACATGTAGTAGTAGGATGGATCAATGGCAATTGGTGCAGTCAAGTGTCAAAGTGATAAATGCAGTAGCTAGTAGCAGGTCAGATACTTCGCAACGCAGTGCAGAGATGACAGCTGTGCAAATGGCACAACGCACAGGCCTTAGTTACAGCGCAAAGTCTAGCAGCATCCAAGACTCGTCGCAGCAGTTAGGACTCGGGTGGCTTATGCATCATACTAACCACAGTTGGTGCAGTATTTTGGATGCTTTTTAGTTGTAGTTGTTGTAGTTGCAGCAACAAAAACAGATGGAGAGGGAATCGCAGTGCAGATGTAGTGTTGGCAACAGTTTAGCAAGGCGAAGAACAACATGGATGCAACATTTATCAGAGTTGCGCAGTAGTTGGTGGGCAACAACAACCAAACATCAGCAACGTGACAAGAGGTGGTGCAGAGACAGGTGTTGCTTCAATGGGTTGCAACGCTAGAACACATTCCTCGCTAAAAGGGAGTGTTAGTTTTTGTAGCATCAGATGTGTTCTAGCCACGAAATTTGGTGGAGAGGCTAGAATACATGTATTCTCCAAAACCCAGAAATCATTTTGGAAATTCCACTTAGAGACGACTTAATTAAAATAACCAATCTTATGTTTAATTGTGCCTAAGTTTAAACGTAGGAAAATTGATTAATTAAAGGGTATTAATTAAGTTATGGTGAGAATCTTCTAGAAGAATAAATGGATCGAGTTCTAGTTAATCTTAGCCATCGATTATCTTTTAATCTTGGCCGTTGTCCGTTGATGTCTCAAGGAGAGATTATAAGAAGAAATTCAATGGGGGTTAGAGAACACACTTGAGATTGTGATGAAAATTTGGATGCCCAAATTCCTACTGCAACAATTAATAATATTTCTCCTACTTGTTAATCCACACAAGTTATTTACTGTGTTCTACAGTAAATATCGAAGTAAATACAATTGCAACATTCACTATTTAAAATAATATGCCGAAACAAGAAACCGAACTGGAAAAGATACAACACAGTGACAGTGATTTTTGGACAAATGTCCTTGGAAAAACCCAATGGAGGAAAACTGGTGCAACAATTCTGAGGGTTTTATTATTATGCAGTAGTAATTTCTGAATACAAGTTTTGGATGCCTTCCCAACAATCCAGTACAGAGAATATCACTGACAAAGATCTGTGAGATTACCGCCCCTGAATGACTGCCCTTGGTTGCCTCTGCACAGTCTTTGCGTCAGCCTAGCGCCAAACCCTCTAGGGACAACGTCACTCCTCTAGCTGATCAATTCGTTGCCCAGGGACTTCGATTTTTGCCTCCTAGTCTCACACTTTGGTTCCTCACTTCTGCAATTGATTCTTACAACAAATTTTCGGACTTCCTCTCGGCTTCTATGTTGCCTTTGCGTGGCCCTGCGTGGCTCTGCGTCAACCCCTCTAGTTCTGTGTTGCCATTGCTAGACCGCCCTCTGACTTCTCTCCTGAATATTCTCCGACCAAGAAAGATTTCCCTTCGGATACTATCCCTGCCCCTCACTGCAAAAGATCACTATCAAAAATCTCTTTGGTAGCTGCTCTGCTTCAGAAATTTGAAGTTCTGATCTTCCCTCTATGTGTCTTCTATAAGTGCCCATCAAGCCTTCTCTTATAATCCTCTCGATGATCAATCAATGACCCAAATTAGATTTTAATCAATGGCTAGGATCATATTGACTTGATATCCGCCTTTCTAGAAGTTTCACCCACAGTTTTATATTAATACCCATTAATTATTTTAATTTCCTAAGTTTAGACTTAGGGTCCAATTAAAAATAATTAATTATTTTAATAAAATTGTCCCCGGGTGGAATTTTCCAAAATGATTTCTGGGTATTGGAGAATGCATGTGTCTAAGCCTCCTTGCAAAATATGAGACTTATAGCACATTCGATGCCACTGGAAATCAACACTCCCTCTTAGCGAGGAATGTGCTCTAGCAATGCACCTTGTTGAAGCATCACTCTGTTCTGTAACAACTCCTTTTGCGCTGTTGATGTCTGACATCCTCTCCGTCAACTACTACGCAAATGCTGCATTTGTACTGGTGCTGACCCTGCCACTGTCAACATTGCATCCGCACTACAACTCCCTCTTAATTCTGCATCTGTGCTGTTGCTGGTACTGCCACTGCCAATTGCATCTGCACTGCAACCTTCTCCAACCGTTGTTGCTACTGCATTAGCAATGGAAAAGCATCCCAAATTACTGAACTGGTGTTCAATACGATGCATCTCGTTGCCGAAGTCTGACTGCTGCTAGTCTCTACGCTGACCCTTTGAAGCCTCTACGCTGCTGTTGATCTCTGCTCTTTGCCATCTGCGCTACTGCCAACTCTGCTCTGCGCTGCTCAGTCTATGATGCTACTAGCATCTGCAATTGTCACTCCGGCACTCCTCTCTACCAACTGACACTGGTCCATCCTGCTACTATTGATCTGGGCTCCCATAGCAAGGAATTGATCCGAGAGGTGGGCTCCTCAAGGATCTTTCCCATCTACAGTTCTTTCGAACTACAGTACTAGATCACCCCACCTCTCCCCTAGAGGTACCTGGGCAATCATGGCAAAATATGATATACTCATATTGTGGCTGCTATTGCTCTGTTGATGCTTCTGCACTGCTTCAACTCCTGCGATAATGAGTCTGATATCCTCAGATCCTGAAGTACTAGCTTCCATATGGCTGCTCCCTCTGAAACTTGACTGACCTTGAGTCTCGATCTCCCTATGGGAAATCTCTCTATTCCCTCTTGGCAACTCACACAATCCTTCTTCACTGGAAACTGGATTGCGAAGCTCTGCTTCCTGCAGACGAAGAAGACTTCCAGGTAGAATTCTTCAAACATGGACTTCGCCCCTAGTAGGATATCTGGTGGACCTTTTCATCCAGGTGGTTCGAGATGGATTTCCGGATGGTTGGTCACACCACATTATCTACCCGATCCACAAGTCAGGGCCTACTTCTGACCCCAGCAACTACAGGACAATCATGGTTGGGCACACATTCTCCAAGTTATACGCTACAACACTCCACAAGACACTCTCCCATTTCCTTGAGCAGAGACAACTCAGGGCCAAGGGCCATGCAGGATTCCGCCTAGACCACCAGACGATCAACCACATCCTTACTCTTCGTGTGGTGATTGAGGAGGCTAGGCATCGATCCTCTAAAGTGTACTGCTGCTTTGTAAACTTCCAGAAGGCCTTTGATTCAGTCCTGATGGAAGATCTTTTCCAGAGACTAAGAGAGATTGACATTTTGTCGACTCTCCTAACAGCTATCATGCGCCTCTATGAGGCCGTCCTTGGCCGTCTCCGCACAGTCGAAAGAATGTCAGATTTCATCCGAAGCACCATTGGAGTCAAGCAAGGATGCCCCCTTTCTCCTACTTTATTCGGGATCTATATCGATGAGCTTGAGTCCTTCCTCCGGGAGCGTATCTAAGATACAGATGGGCGTCTCCTTCACCAGGTCTTGATTTCCATCCTCCTCTTTGCATAGATATTGCCCTTATTGCCTCCTCCCAAGAAGGCCTTCAGAGACAGCTGGATGCTCTTGGAGCTTTTTGTGACCGGAGGCATCTAACTGTGAACTTGGGTAAAACCAAAGTGATTATCTTCAACGGGGTCAAGAAAACCTCGGACTTCCACTTCCTATTTAAAGGAGAAGAGATTGAGATTGTCAGCACCTATACATATTTGGGAGTTCAGTTTTCAGGGCCTCCCTTCAGCCTACGGCTAGCCCTTCAACCTCGGATTAATAAAGGGTATGGCTCCCTAGCCCTTTTAGAGAGGCAGTGTTTTTGGCACCATTTCCAGGACATCTCGTCCAAAACAAGCATCATGGACACTTTGATTCGCCCCACAGTGCTTTACGGCTTAGAGATTTGGGGTCCCTCTCTCCTAGAGTCAGATTGGGCTTCAGCGGAGCGGTTCCATACCCTCCTTTTGCGCCGTTTCATTAGGTGCAAGCAGATAGTTCCTCAACACATCATTCTAGCAGAGTTCGGGGCTCAACCTTTCCGCCTAGAGGTGAAATTCAGGTTAGTGTCGCTCCTGCACAGGCTCTGAGGCCTGGAAAACGCGAGGAAGGGTCGTGACAGATACCCATATTTAGCATATTGCTCCTCGGAGAACATCGCCCTTATGCAGACAGGCCGATCCAAATGTTGGTACACCGGTGTGACAGAGCTTCTGGAGACTTCAGGGATCCAGATCGACCATCTCCCTCCTTTTCAGTACTCTCTGAATGCTCCAAGCCACCTCCTTCCCAATCAACAAGAGCTGAATAAAATCATTAAGGAGGATATTTACAGGCGATACATTCAGACTACATGGACCAATCCTCCCAATGGGTTGCGTCCAAAAATGGCCTTCTATGCGGAGCATTGCCTGGAGATCAGGAATGGGCTCATCATCAGACCCCAGTACACGTTCCAGCATTGGATGCATGCCCTTAGAACCCCCCTTGGGCAGCTCAGAGTTAGGTCTCACAGACTCTGGGTGGAGACAGATCACCACATCGATAGGGCAGATAGGATTTGCCAGCTCTGTCACTTACAAGAGATAGAGACAAAGACACCTCATCTTCGGATGCCCTGCTTACTACGAGATTCGAGGTCGTTTCCATTGTCTCTTCAGGTCTTCTTAGACTTTGACCAGCTTCCTCAGATATGTTGATATGAGATTCCTTGCACTTTATCTCCAGGAGGCCTTCAGATTTCGGGCCCGTTTTCTTTAACCCCCACCAGATCGGACACCACGTAGAAGATCACGAACTTCTTTAGGGTGCTACCATCAGCACGGGGCACCAAAAGAACCATTGATCGACCCACATACACTGAGACCAGATCAGTGCGGTCCGAGGGGGCCAACCCACCAGACTGCAACAATGCTCCAGGATTGGATCCACCCCTGGGAGGCGTGCTAGAACCTCTAGGCGACAACAACGACAACCAAGTATGCCCACAGGACAGTAGACTTTGACAAGCTTCTCTCAGTTTTCTGCTCTCGGCGTCGGATGTTAGGAGTAGGAATTGGATAGGAGACTCCTTCCCCCCTTTTTCTTCTTCTCCTTCTCTGCTTCATCTCAATGCTTTGTTTCGAAGCCGAGAGCTTCTAGCTTCTACATTTACATTTGCTTAGATTATAGATGTATTTTCTGCATTTTAAAAGAAATGTTAAAGGGGACCGTTTGGTCCACCAGCTTGGCATGATGTAATCATTGTAACCGATAGTCCCGTTGACCTATTATGGTCATTTGTTGGACATTAATAAAATTATCTAATCTTATCTTATCTTATCTGCGTTGGGAATCTCTTGGCCGGAACTGCACCTGCATATTGCAATTGGGCAATTCACACTGCCTATGTCAGTGCAACTAGTTTTGCAACTGTCTTTCGGAAATTGACTGCAACTAGATATGCAGCTGTCATTTGAATGATTAGCTGCGTCTGCTGACACTGTGATCCTCCTGCTATTGATTCTGTTGGGCTCCCGTAGAAAGGATACTAATCCATGTGAGAAATCTGCAGCAACTGGATCTAATTTGCTGCTCTTCCATGGATCTTGCCCATCTGTGTCCATCTTTGCCAATCGAAAAAGTTGAATAGCCTCCTCTCTCCTCTGTGCAGTACTACATTGGCCTACACACTCCCTTCTGGAGCTTATAGATCTGTCCCTCTTCGCTGTTGCTCAGCTAGTGAGAATTCAGACTCCTTGGCTGGAAGTCCTCTGAGGAAGAATTCCCTCAATTGTGTCTCTCTCTTCCCTCAGACGCCTTTCTGCCCAGCAATTGCTTGCAGAAAACTGTGTCCCACCAGAAAAACCCCTTTTCACTGAAGCTTCTGCTGCATTGCTACCTTTGCTGCTGACAAATTTCGATATGGAAATCTTCTCTCTGTTGACTCACTTAGAGAGAGACCTCCTTTGAAAATTTAGCCCTCCTATACTGAATTGTGCAAACCCTCTGGGGATTCGAATTGCTGCCTCTATGGAAATTTCGAATTCCCTTCTTCCTTCAGTGATGGGTCTTCCGGCTCTGTTCTTCTTGCTTAACCTGCAACTCCGATACCATGTGAAAATTTGGATGCCCAAATTCCTATCGTAGCAACTGATAATATTTCTCCTACTTGTTAATCCATACAAATTATTTACTGTGTTCTACGGTAAATATCAAAGTAAATACAATTGCAACATTTACTATTTAAAATAAAATTCCCAAACAATAAACTAAACAGGAAAAATATACAACATAATGACAATTATTTTTGGACAAATGTCCCCGAAAAAATCTAATGCGGGAAAATCGATGCAGCAACTCTGAGGGTTTTATTATTATACAGTAGTAATTTCTGAATAAAACTTTTGGATGCCTCCTCGACAATCCAGTTACAGAGAATATCACTGACGGAGAGATCTGTGAGATTATCTCACACTATCACTTGAAATCCTGGCTGATCCAGTCCCTGAATGAATGCCCCCTGGCCGTCTTTGGCTGTCTCTGTGTAGTCTATGCGTTAGCCCAAAGTCAAACCCTCTAGGGACAACGTCACTCCTCCAGCTGATTGATTTGTTTCCCAGGAACTTCGATTTTTGCCTCTTGCTCTCACACCCCTTCTCCTGTCTTCTGCAATCGATTCCTACAACAAATTTTCGGAGTTCCTCTCGGCTTCTGCGTTGCCTTTGTGTGGCCTTGCGTGGCTCTGTGTCAGCCCCTCTAGTTCCGCGCTGCCACTGTTGGATCTCCCTCTGCCTTCTATGATGAGTATTCTCCAACCGGGAAAGATTTCCCTTCGGATACTATCCCTGCCCCTCACTGCAAAAGATCACTATCGAAAATGTCTCCGACAGTTGCTCTGCTTCAGAAATTCAAACTTCTGATCTCCCCTTTGTGTGTCTTCTGCAAGTGCCCATCAAGCCTTCTTTTATAATCCTCCTGTTGATCAATCAATGACCCAAATTAGATTCTAAATAATGTCTAGGATCATATTGATTTGATCTCCACCTTCTTCTAGAAGTTTCACCCACAGTTTATATTAATACCTTTTAATTATTTTAATTTCCTAAGTTTAGACTTAGGATCCCGTCTCTTGGTGGAATTTTCCAAAACGATTTCTGGGTATTGGAGAATGCATGTGTCTAAGTCTCCCTGCAAATTTTGAGACTTAGAGCACATTCGATGCTACCAGGAATCAACACTCCCTCACTACAAATTTGTAGTGTCTAAGCCTCACTACTAATTTTGAGACTTAGAGCACCCATATGAATGAGTGAGCATGAAAATCCCATTGGTTGAGCGACTTCGCTTCTTTTTGACGACTTCCTTTATACACGAGGGAGATTGCCTTGTTGGCGTCGATCACTTGACTGGAATGCCTCGTCTTGGAGCCTTGATTATGTATGAACATGCTACATGGACTTCAGAGTGGAGCGCTTTACTTGTGTTGGCCAACAGGTGCTGGTTATAGGTTTGCTCGTAAGAGCTTGTGCCCACATTGTATTGTTGACCTCCCTTACCTCTCATTTAAATAGAGGAAGGAGAGAATCTTTCTCATCATCATCATTTATACTTCTCCTAGTAGTTATATTCTTGGAGGGATTTGCTAGGGTTCATGAGGAAACTTAGGAGGAGGTATATTAATGGGAGGAAACATTTGTTAGAGATTGCTCTTGTGACTAGGGTTTCCTCATGTGAAAATGTGGATGTTGGAGATGATCAATCATATCATTGTGTCCATTGTTATATTCACTCTTGAGTTGAAATGTGACCTTGAGAAGAGCGTGCAGTAGTCTTCTCTCTCTTGTTGTCTTCATTTGTACTTGATCTCCATCTTCACAGTCTAGGGTTGGGGTTTATTCCATGGAGGTTTGAAATTATGGTTTTGTGATAAAACCTTGGGGTATATTTGGCAGAGAAGAAGAGAAGATGCCCTCCCTTGTAGGATTTGTTTGGGTGGTTCTTATCAATTGGAGCTCCTTGGTTGAGTTAAGTTTTTTCTTGCTTTTCTCTAGCTAGGGTTTTGGTAAGCTAGTGGCTTGTATTAGCCTTAGAAAAGGCTATATTATTTATGTGAAATTCATCTTGAGCATATTAATGAAGTTTTAAGCTGTCCAAAACTTGTACAACTTGTTGAGTGATCTGACATCGTCATTGAAAAATTAAATGGCTGTTTTACTCTATGTTCCACCAAGTTTCCAGGATAGGGGAGTGCAGGGGTGGGTAGATGAATAAGGGGGATGCATGAAAGCACTCCCATGCAAATTCATCATAGTGAAATCCAGTGGAAATGCTATAATCCTGGCAATCCTGAACTTTGAAGTCCTGTAAACTATTAAGTCTACTGAATTTTGAATGGGATGTGAAATTCTACCTTCTCCATATGAAGTCTGATGAGGTTGGAACGCCTATCAAACATCATGAAACAATTAATGGTAATGCTAAATTTTTTAAGTAAAAGATATTCTGTTGTAGCTAAAAAGTATGCCTGGTGAAACTACAAAGTGAGAGTGCGAAAACAACTCCTAAATCATAACCTTGAGCAGAAAAGATCAATGACCAAGTGTCAAACTAAAAAGTTAAATGCCTAGCTAAGAAAATATATAAAGTAAGGTGCAAGTACAAGAATATTGCACTGATGATTCCCCGTGCTGAACAGGAGAGTATGTCAAGGCCTGCTGGCGCTTGCCGAGGATGCTGCAGCATTTGTGTAATCTTTCTCATAGTGTGATTGTTGAGTTTGCATTTAGCTCAAATTATACCTGAGATAATTATATTTTGCATATTCTTGTTTTTTCCTTTTAAAGTTCTGTTGTCATCCTAATTTCATCAATATTGATATCAAAATGTATGCTACTGTGGTAATTACTATGTCGTTCAGGATGAAATTATAACCAATCAAACACTCATCCTTCAACTGACACTGAATATCCCTTCCCTAAGATAGTTTTTTGGATTAGAACTGTTGCAGTTCTGTATAATTGATGTGCAAATATATTAAAAATGCATGGCAGATCACCACAGTTTGATTAGTTATCCTTTCAGCATATTTTTATGAATCATTTATGTTACAATCATGCCTATGCAGAAATGATAACTTTACAATCTATCTGAACAACTTATATTATCTACTGCAATGCAGAAATCCATGTTGTTACTTGTTTTTTTCTTGTGGTTTGTTTTATGTATGGTTTTGATGAATCTGCTTGTGTTATTACAGGTCGTGCGTTCCATTGTGCCTCTGCTTGTACTGCCTTTGCAGTTGAAATTGCTTACACTGCTTCCTGGCATCTTTGGTTGTGTACGCCATTGCCATGTCGCTGTCAGATTGGCAGCCTCAAGATGCATTACAAGTATGGCAAAAACATTAACAGTGCATGTTATGGCAGCAGTAATGGAAAAAGCCATCCCTATGTTCAGGGATTCATCGTCTATTCAGGCGAGGCAAGGTGCGGGCATGCTTGTTACTTCATTGGTTGAGGAATTAGGAGTAAAGCTGGTGGCATATGCTCCTTTGCTTGTTGTTCCTCTTCTGGGATGTATGAGTGACAGTGATCCCACTGTAAGACAGAGTGTAACGCGTAGCTTTGCTTCTCTAGTTCCTCTTCTTCCACTCGCTAGGGGTGTTCCTCCACCAACTGGACTCGGTGAGAATCTATCATCAAGAACTGCTGAAGATGCTCACTTTTTGGAGCAACTTCTCGATAATTCCCAAGTTGATGATTATAAACTTGCTCTAGAGTTGAAAGTGACCCTAAGAAGGTAAATAGTAATTGTGCACCTTGTCCAAGTAACTTTGAATTCTAAAATTTGGTATATGTGTAGGGTTTTAAATTTATCATGAAGTACTTTGCAGGAGATGACCATGCATTTTCCGAATTGAATTCATTTCTAGCCGATCGCTATGGTGATCTGACAGTTTCTAAATGCTCACTTAATATTTCCAGAAACTTGTTTTGGGAATAAATATTTTTTCTGCTATTTTACAACTAAAGTATATTGCTTTAGTAATAAGAACTAATTTCTGTCATCCATATAATCTATTTGGTTTCTAGTTTATGTCACAAATTACAGTGATGGTTGAGGTGAGTCATGATTTATGGGTGAAAAAAATTTCTTTCAAAATTACAATGAAAAGTTGTCATGAAGCAGGTCAAATTCAGAGGTATCCTCCATCTCTGGTTGTAGTTGTGGGTACTTACACATTTACTTTTCTTTCAGGTATCAGCAAGAGGGTATAAACTGGCTAGCATTTCTTAAACGTTTCAAGCTTCATGGGATTTTGTGTGATGACATGGGTCTTGGGAAAACACTCCAAGCCTCTGCAATTGTAGCATCTGATACTGTGGAATGTCTTGCTCTTAAAGGCGAAAAGAACCAATTACACTCTTTGATTGTGTGTCCCTCAACATTAGTGGGTCACTGGGCCTTCGAAATTGAGAAGTTTATTGATAGGTCTGTTCTGAATCCTCTCCAGTATGTTGGATCTCCTCAGGAGCGGTCTTTGCTTCGAAATCAGTTTGGAAAGTTCAACATCATTTTAACATCTTATGATGTCATTCGCAAAGACATTGATTTCTTGGAGCACATTCTCTGGAATTATTGTATTTTAGATGAAGGTCACATAATAAAGAATGCAAAGTCGAAAGTCACTACTGCAGTGAAACAGTTAAAAGCAGAACACCGTCTTATTCTGAGTGGAACGCCAATTCAGGTAGTGGAATTTGTTAACTGTATTTTAGAAAAATATTTCTGTTAAGTTTTAAATAGATAGATTTCATTTTTATCATTTGGTTGGCTCGGTTTTTGAAGTCATTCCTTGTCATATATTCAGTTGCACATAGGAGGTTACTAAGGTATTTCTGGTTGATTCTTTTTTTTTTTTTCTGTTTCTATATTTTAGCAATTTGACTGGTTTATTTTTACTACAGATTTTTCTGTGTTTGCTTACACCATCTCTGCTTTTGGTTGTGACCACAGAACAATGTTCTAGAGCTCTGGTCGCTTTTTGACTTTCTTATGCCAGGTTTCCTTGGGTCTGAGAGACAGGTAATCTAAGTATATGGTTGGTTGAATACTACATTCTTATAAATTTAAACTTTTTCTAGCACCTGTAGGCTTCAAAATGTTAATTTCTGGCATACCATTCCAGATATTATAGGGGTTTAATCTATGCTATATCTCTATGTTTTGTTTGGACTGTAAATTGTTTTCTTGACACTTTGTGGTGACATTTTTGTTAGATTTTCCCAACCCAGCACCTGGTATTTAATTCCAAGCAATAAATTACTGAATAAACACAGCTAGATGCCAAACAAAAATATTGAGCGGAAGCAAATAATGATCTGAATCACATGAATCGCAAACAGATTTCTGCCTAACAAATCAGTTCATCATTAATAAATCTCAGAACTTACTTGGGCTCCCATCCTAGGATATGGCCCAAGTGAGAAAATACAGATTGCAATATTCCGAATTTGATCCAGCAGATCTGCTCTCGTAAATCTAGATTTCCAGCCTCTCTGCACTTCCTTGGACCCAACAAGTGCTCACTGAGATACTGCTCTCAATCTTGTGCTGCTGTTGTGTGTCTTCTTCTCTCCTTAACCTTGCTTTTATAAGTTTACATTGAGCCAAAACCCTAACCTTAACCCTAATCTCAAAGTGATTGACGGCCGAGATTAGATCTCACCTCACTTGAAATCAATGATTAATATTAAAACTTATTAATATTAGAGCAAGTGTTCTAAGGAGATGCGGGTGACTTCTGCATGCCTAAACACAAAGCCTGTGCAAAAGTACTTGCCCTAGCTACAAACATCAACACTCCCTCTTAGCGAGGGAGGTATTTCTGGAAGAACCTCCTGCATCTGGATCTGTATCCAATACCACCACGTCATCCACTGCTGTAGCTGATCCCTCTGAACTGGAAGACTTCCCTGCTATCTGCTTCAGAATCTCATCTGAAGACCTGTTTCTCCCAACCATGCTCCCAGGATCTGTTGTCTTTACCTGTGGCTAGAGGTTTTGATGTCTCTTCTTCAACTTGTGCTACTGTTCTCTTCCTTGCTGCATGGACAATCCTTGGCTCAATGCTAGCAGCCAATCAAGTATTGCTATCAATAATGCTTTGCTCTTTGTCAACTTTAGTCCTCACCTTTGGATTTCTAGTATGTGCACAAACATTAAATTCCTTGACCCGTTCATGCAAAATGTGAACCATTGTCACATAATTACACCTCCATTCTGATGAACCCCCACCACCCATTTGCTTGAGCTTTGTAACATACTTCTAAAGAGAATAGCATTCTTGCTGCTTGCCTGCTTGAGGAGCTTTAGGGGCATTACAAATGACAGTTTGAGAAACTGCGAATGCTGTAAAAAGAGTAAATAAATCTGCTCACCAAATATATGGTTTCCCACAACTGTCCTTGCTGGAAATGCACCAAAGATTGCTCCCAATGCTCCAAAATACAAGCAAAAGGCTTGCTGCTGCTGTAGGAATCTGTTTTTGATGAAGAAAGTGTGAGGAACGAGTGAAATGAAGTGCTTTCTTATAGAAAAAGAGAGGCCGCTAGGGTTTTAAGATACTTCAATTTTTTCTATTTTTATTTTTCCAAACATATGTAAAAATTAATGAATTAGGTTTAGAAACTAATTAGATGCTTGATTAATCATCTGGTGTTTGTAGGCTCCCTTTGTCCTATACCCCTCATGGGTGCTTGGGGTGGGTCTGCAAACATGCAAAAATTGCCCAGAACACCACCCAAATTCGTTGAAATATCTTGGAAATGCTGCTGGGTGTATCACATGGTGTTTCCAAATCGGGAAACACTGTATGGTAGGGCAAGCTGCATTTCCAATGCATTTCATCTCTGTTTCTGCATTTCCAGGCATTTCATCCCTGTTTCTGCATTTCCAGGCATTTCAGGTACTTGACTGCAGCCTAAGTAGGTTTTTCTTTGCAGCATAGCTGGGGCACAACTCTGGATTCTGAAGTACTTAGAAAAGGATTTTTAACTTATTAGATGTATACCGTTGAGTCTTACATTTTATTTCAAATGAAGATAATCGTGTTCTAATTTTGTGATCATGTGAAATTTTAGCTAATCAAGAAACTTAGCAGAAATTTAAACATCTTTTCTGGGCCAACTAGAATCTTGCAATGGACAATGGTAAATGACTAGAAGTTAGCAGAATTTATTCTTAAGTAAGAACTTGAATCTGTTTCATGAAAAATATTAATTCTGCTCTCAGTTATCAAGTGTATCTAAATATGCAATGCTAAATGATAAGGAAAAAAAGTAAATATATGTTTTATTTATTTATTGAGAAAAACTTTCTATTTAATTTGCTAGAAGAATTCCAAATATGTGTACGTGAAATGGATTTGGGAGATTGATTTCCTTTTTCTAGAAATGTTTTCTGAATTATTGTTTTTATCGATATTTTATAGTTTCAATCCACTTACGGGAAACCATTATTAGCTGCAAGAGATGCAAAATGTTCAGCTAAGGATGCAGAAGCTGGAGCCCTGGCTATGGAAGCACTGCACAAACAGGTATTAAACACTTTCTCTTAATTGACAGAATTCTTGTGTATTTTTTATTTCAGACACGTTTAACTCACGTTGCTAAACCATTTTTATAATAGGTCATGCCTTTTCTTCTCCGACGAACCAAGGATGAAGTGTTGGCTGATTTGCCAGAAAAAATTATTCAGGATCGTTATTGCGATTTGAGTCCTGTACAGTTAAAACTTTATGAACAATTTTCTCATTCAGAGGCCAAGAAAGAAATATCTACTTTGGTTGAGACTTATGGTTCATCAGATCCAAAGGATGATGCAACATCTACATCCAAAGCATCCTCTCATGTTTTCCAGGTAGGGTATAGTGTTTTACGTATGTTTTAATAATGTTTTTTGTTTGACTATTCATTCACTATTGTATTTAGTCTTACGTCAATGGTTGCATTTCTTTACAGGCTCTCCAGTACCTGCTAAAATTGTGTAGTCACCCATTGCTTGCAATAGGTGATATGCCACCTGACCGTATTGCATCACATCTATCTGAATGTGTACCTGATAGTAAAGATATTAAATCAAGTCTACATGATTTGCATCATGCTCCAAAATTGGTAGCTCTTCAAGAAATATTAGAAGAATGTGGAATAGGTATAGCAGGCACAGGAAGTGAAAGCATAGCTGTTGCAGAAGGCAGTCAGCATCGTGTCCTTATTTTTGCTCAGCACAAAGTAAGATGTAATCCTGTTGATTGTTGTATTCTGTGTGCTAGCTAATATTATATTCTTATTCGGTTGTGCATTCTTAATTTCTCCGTTTTTCCTGTGCAGGCATTTTTGGACATAATTGAGAAGGATCTATTTCAAACTCACATGAAAAGGTGATATTCGATTGTCTGTCATGTATTCGGTACATTGGGATATCTAATTAGGACAAAATGGAAGCATGGGCTTTATTGTGATCAAAATTACTTTTTAAATTCTTTAACCAAATATTCTAGTTATAGGTCTCTCTGTGGCCTCTAGTTACAATATTGTGGGAAATCCTTTCTCTTGTCTTATTGGAAAAACAAGATTTAGCACAATCCATTACTCTAGCCATGATTCCATCTTTGATCATATGTTTGTTAATGTCTTTTCTCTACTAATTTGGCGAATCAAGCATATGATTAAACATTAATATAGAATTATATTGCTGTGCATGTGTATGCATGAGAATATGTTTGTAAAATCTAGTTGTTAAACAATACAACACCTTTTCATAAATCATGTGACGAAGGGTGCAAACAAAATTTAAAATTTTTCATATCCTACTTTTTGAGCACTGACTTGTTTTTCCTATCAAGATGCTAAGTGGTGGGCATCTTCTGCATGTTTTAGAATCCAGGATCAGAGTGAAACAGTGCTATAGCCTATAACCTTTGCCATACCTAAGTAATATTTCCATGTGTTTCCCCAAGGTCGCTCCCAAAAGGGGATGTGGGGAAATGTTTCTCCAGGAGCCCCTGCCTCCAGATTGTGGGATACATGGGGGTGCTCTCCTCACACTAGGGGATGCGTCCCTGTGGAGTACTGGTTGTGTGAGCCCTGATTTAGGCATATAAGAAACAATTTAGACGTGACAATATAGGGAATGTGTGGCTGAATTCACAATGAGTAGGAGAGCTACATAAGCACAATTCACATAGTTTGCACAAGGTGCGATGTATTGTATGCAGGCGGCAGGCCACAAAAGAGATGGGCTCAAAAGTCATGCTATCCGATAGATTGGTGCATATGATTGAAGGGTCACATGCGATACAGAGAGAAGGCACAAAAATATAGTTCACAATAGACATGCAGCCATGTTGGGATGAAGGAGAAAAGGAATTAGTTAGCAGAGAAGATAGGGCCAATTGGGGCCTGGTGTACTGACCAATTAACATGAAGTCATAGAAAGGCTGACTACAACTGCACGAAGGGACAAACTAATTGCAAAAGAGATGTGCAAACAGAACACCTCCTTCATGTGGACATGAAGAGTTTTCGCACGAGTTGTGGAGTGTATAATGTGTGGTAGGAGTCTGGTATTGAAAATAATCATTGTAGCATAACTTTGTAGCAGTGGGACCATAGTGTAGCAGAGGGCACATGAAATTGCAGTGGTAGGGACCACACAAATGGTAGCAAAAGATGCACAAGAGTTTGGGGCATATATGTTAGGATACAAACAAAGTGCATGGAGAATAGTGGGGTTGCATAACACTTAAGAGAGTGGATTGTAACAAGGCAGGCTCAATTCTTGCTTAGGACAAATAAAGTGCAGGGAAAATACAAAGTTGCAGTAGAAAAGACTCCACCCATTTCATTTTTGATCATTACACATACTACTCTCTTCTCTCCAATGAGAGTGCGAATTAGTCTTTTTCACGACAATGGGCAAGATGTGATCTTTAATGGTGCAATTTTTTTGTGGAGTTGATCTTTTGCATGGAGATCTTATTCTGGGATTGAAAGAAGTGCTTCTTTGGAGGATTTTGTAAGTTTAATGCTTTATGATTGATATTTTGCATGTTGAATGTATGAAGTAAGGTTTCTATTTGTACCATGACTAAATACTTAATTTATGTTGAAATCTTGCTCTATTCTTGCATGCAAAATTTTTCTCCTTAAGGCCTACAGGGAAACTGTAAACGTGCATTCCCTATATTTAAATTCTTCCCAAACATGAATAATAGTCAGGGTTTTAATAATGGATGCTCTAGCCACCCCCGTTAATACTTGTTAATTTGGCATCTGAGTGTCAAATTCCCTCCTTTGGACAATCTTCCTCATCAAGAAAGACCCTTTCCAGCCCTAAGAGGAAATTAATTTGGTTAAAGAAAAATATAATTTTATTATGGAAACCCTCATGTGCACAAAAGGATAGGTCAAACCTAAAAGGAAATTGGACACCCTTGAATGCCTATAAATACAAGTCAAGTGACCCTCATTTGGAGATCATCATTAAGCATTCTCTTCTTCGCTTTTCTTTGGTTTGGCTTGCATAGGTTTGAAGTTGGTTTGTGGAGATTGATTCGTACAGGCTCGAGATTCCAAGGTCCGAAGCTCGCATGTGCGATTAGGGCTTTGGTTTGTAGCCGTAGGGATGTTACAGAGAAATTTTGGCTGCAGCTGTTCGCATGCAAGCCTGTGCATGCGACTGAAATGCTTCAGCTACACACATGATTGTTTGCTGCGTGCGGCCAGGAATTAAGGTTTCTTTTGACAGGTGACCGCAGATTCAGGTGACAGTTGACCGCAAATGACCACAGGCTGGGAAAGTTATCTATGATCAATATTGTTGCTGGGCTCATATTTTTGGATATTGTTTGGTTGGTTTTGCTGATGGTTTTGTGATTGAAGAACTGGAATATTGTACTCTCTTTGCTGAACATTTTATGACAATCTAATAAGAAGAACATTTTGAAAGGGTTTTTCCCCTTGTGGGGTTTTGCCTTAGTCTCCGACCAATCCTGGTGTCTCTATGTGTGAATGCTTTTTTTTCTATTGTTCCTTTATGTTTTCTTGCATTGTTGATGATATTGTTCTTTCTACATAATTGCATAAGTTACTAATGATATGATGTTATGGGGTGAATTCAATATGTAAATGATGAAATGAAATTATCTAAAGCAAAGAACAATATAGCCCTAAGAAAAATTAACATGGTATTAGAGCTGGGCTGAAGAAAAGTCATCAAATATCACCCCTGTGAAGACAACATTAATGGATGCAAGAGAAGATGGAGGATACCTAAAAGAATGGTAGGGTTTGAAGGAAACCCTATGCAATCTGGTTATTTTGGTTTGATGGATTACATGAGGTTACAACTTGGAAGAAACCCTGGAGTATGAAAAAGATTCGAGTTATGCAGTTTTGAAAGCCTAGTATGATCAATGAGAAGTCATTGTAGCAATTGCGATAGATTCAGTTGGGCTAATAACTTCTAAAGACTGGTTCGAGAGGGAGATTTAAGGCTTGATAAATAGACTTGGTTGATTTGACTACACAATATTGGTTTGAGACTGGGTATATTGGTTTGGTCAGTGTTATGTTTGTAGAAATCTTTGTATGGTTTGAAGCAAGCTCCCGAGCTTGGTATGTTTGCATTGACAACTAATTGGTGAAGCTTGGAAGCCGTGCTGATTTGAACCTCTACTTCAACGTGGTCCAAGGTATGCCTTTGATTTTGGTTTTATATGTTGACGATCTATTCTTGACAGGTAAGATCAAAGTAAGAGGGAGTTGACCTTCGAGTTCGAGATAAAGGATCTTGGCATGATGCGCTACTTTTTGGGATTAGAAATTTGGAAAAGGAAAATATATCGTGAAACCATTGGAGAAAGTGGGAATGCAAATCCCTTGGACACCTTGACGGAATTGAATTTCAAGAAATTATGCAGAGATGTTGCTGGATCTGAGCATCGACAATTGATTGAGACATTGATGTTCCTTGTGAACACCCGTCTCGATATATGCTTTGTAGTGAACAACTTGATTCAATTCATGTTTGAGTCGCTTCATACAAATTGGGTTGCTGTTGAGCACATTCTGAAATAATCTGCATGGGATGATCAATCTTGATCTAAGATATACTACAGGAAATGTATGATTGCATGGATGCATTGATGCTGACTGGGATCAATGTTTTTAAAGTTGGAACCAGTCACCGGATCGGTCCACCTAATGAACTGGTTTACCTACCGGAACCGATCTAACCGGGACTGGTTTTGTTTAAATGAACCGGTTTTAGAAAAATACATTAAATAATTAATTTTTGATGAAACAAAACTAGTTTTAAGGTTTAAAAATTCCAAGCCAATAGAGACAAAATATGCAAAGTTTGTTCATTTATATATCATGTAAAGGTGAATATATCAAAATGGCACCGAGTGCAGTACGTATTATCAACAAAATAGCAAAATACATAAGAAATGAGGCTCTAAATGGCCTATAAAGTCCAAAAACAATGCTGCAAGCTATGAGGCCATTGGCCTACTACAAGTCTCCAATGTACACATGATCAATCATTAAGTTCATCACCACTACTAGCCACAGGATCATCATTAAGAGCTACATAGACATCATTTGGTTCAGAGTCTGAGGATGCCTCAGCTTGATCAACAACCTCAGTAGCAGTGCCACCAATAACAATAGAGGTGGACCTATTGGAAGCACGAGTTTGTCGACCTGCATGACTAGTGCCTTCCATTGGTTCTTTGCCTATCCTTGATGCCATTACTGATTGTGGTTCTGATGCTGTCACATAATTTGCTTCATCCCCCGCTAAAGCCATGTCGATATCAAAATCAACCTCAAACACATGATCTTCAATCTCCTCATCCATTTTGATGTTGGATCAATATTGTCCAACACAATGGGATCTAGATAAGGTGTTTTGTTCATCATTTGGTTCCTCCTCAGTCGAAGGTTGTATTGCACAAAAACAAGATCATTTAACCGTTTTTGTTCCAAACGGATTCTCTTCTTTGTGTATGCGCTCAAAAACAGACCAATTGCACTCACAACCTGAAGCACTGCAAGTTTGACTGAGGACTCTAATTGCAAACCTTTGCAATTGAGGACACTGGCCGCCAAATGACTCTCACCAATGTGCTGCAAAGAAAAAAACATTAATTAGTAACTTAGTTTATAATTTGAATTATAAAGAATGTAAACAATTGGAAATTGGAATTGCTTACTTGGTTGCCACATCTCTTGCCATCTTTGCCAAAGGTACCACTTGCCATAGTGAAAACAGTAAGTTGTCTATGTATTTCCAACTGGTCTGCATGGGTAGGACCATGCGCTCCAAGCAATCAATCAATCTAGCTCTGACCTCCCCATCATGTAGATATCCTAGCTGATTTTTATAATGATACTTTGGGCTCAAAAATACCCAGCTGCATGTATAGGACGATGGAGTTGATTATTCCATCTGTTATCAATGATCTCCCATATACGGCCATATAACTAACTTGTCCTTGTAAGCTACCCGTATCTGCTCCTTTGCCTGATCAATAGCCTCATAAATGTAGCCCATGGCCAATTTTTCCCCATCCACCAACCTTAGCACCTTAACAAGGGGCTCGGTAATTTTCACAAGCTCTACAAACCTTTTCCAAAAATAGTTATCTAACACTTTCTTTTTGGTGTTTTTTCCATCTTGTCTACGAGCCCATCGAGATTCAAACCATTTTTCAGAAGAAAACATTTTTTGCAAGTTTTTATGTTGACCATTGAGACATTGCAACGTGAGGAAGTGAATTGCAAATCTCGTAATTGCAGGCCTAACAAGCTCTTTGCCCCCAGTGTTTTTCCTCATTAGGCTCAATACCCATGAGTGGTTGTAAATGTATTTTGTAATGCACTTGGCATGCTCTACAGTTTTGTTTCCCACTCCACTTTGCCTATGTTCTCACGCATGAGGTCTATGCAATGTGCAACACATGGAGTCCAAAATATGGTCTTATATTTGGACTCAAGCATCTTTCCAGCAAGAACATAGTTTGAAGCATTATTGGTGATGACCTGCACAACAAGATGCTCCCCAACTTCCTAAATAATGTCATTCAAAAGTTCAAATAGAAGGGTTGCATCCTTCACCTTATCATATGCATCAACTGATCTCAAAAATATGGTTCCTTGAGGGAAAGAAACAAGGAAATTAATGATAGTGCGGTTCTTTCCATCGGTCCATCCATCTGACATGATGGAACAACCTATTTTGAGCCATGAATCTTTAAACTCAACCAAATACTCATCAATGGAATATATCTCTTTTTGCAAAAGAGCTCCCCTCAAGTCATGCATACTAGGGCTTTTGAAGCCTTTTATTGCAACTATAACAGAGTCCCACATAACTTGGTAATAAGGTGAGTGAGCAACATTAAATGGGATATCTGAATCATACCACCATCTAGCAATGTATTGATGAGAAATTTCTTTGCATTGTTTTTCCCAATGTTGATCCAAAGTGGGTTGACGACTTCGCTGGGAGGAAATGGGATTAGAAGAGGCAATGTTGACAGGAGATGAGAAAAAACTCTGGATGTTTGTTCTCTTTGTTCCTTTTGATGGTTGGCCACAAGAAGGATGAAGATAGTGAAAGGGGTCATTGGTGGAAGGGATAGAAGTTGAGTCTTGAATCTCATAATCATCATACCCATTCTCTTTCATGGCTTCTAATATTCCCTCTTCCTTGCAATGTCATCTTGGATGGCCTTCTCCCTAGCCTTATCCTCAAAACTTTTCAAGCTTGGAAATGTATTCTGCCCTAATAGGACCTAACACTGCATTTGGTGCATCACATGGCTTTACTTGGCCTCTTACCCCAGCCAAGTGTTGTTTCAATCTAAGAATAGCCCTACCTCCAATAGATTTATGGCATAATTTGCATATCATTTTTCCATAAATTACATCACAATGGGCCCATGCACTGTCCTTTCCTTTTGGAGCCATGTTTGCTTGAAATAATTACAATTTGCAAAGAAATCTTCCATTTAAAAAAAAATTGCAGTGAAGCAATATGGAAAACCAAAGCTAAATTTAGGAAAACAAATGCACATGCAAACTACAAAAATTGATAGCATAGAACTAGAGATTTGTTAGCATAGATGATAGAAATGAGAAGTTTATAAATTTATAACACAAAAAAATTTAATTCATGGACAACGGTCAAATGAGGAATTTTCAAGTGAAATCCTTACCTGGAAATGCAAACTAGTTTCCTTAGCCTCTTGAAAATGCTAACTCCACTGATAGCTACAAACTATCTCCAAAATAGCTCCATCTCCAACTCCAAGATGACTACTACAACAAAAACACAACACTCTCCAAGCTCCCAAACAAACTCACAAACACTCATAAACACTCCAAATCAAATGTGTGAGACAAACGAGAGGGACAGGGGCCTCTTAAAGGCTTGGAGAGGGTGTTTTGGGAGGGAAAGCACGCTTAGTTTCCCTCCAAAACCCCTAAACTTCATTGAGAAAGCCACTGTGGGGCCTCGGTGGGCATGGCTGGTTTGCTACAAACTGGCTGATTTGCTACAAACCGGCCGGTTCCGTCCTAAACCGGCCGGTTAGGACCGGTTAGGGCCCATTTCTCGCCATCCTGTCTCCTTAACTGGGTTTTTGCTCTGGTTCCAACCGGTGGCCCTGTTGACCGACCGATTAGCTAGGCCGGTTTTAAAAACTATGATTGGGATAGAAACATTATTGATAAGAAGAGCACATCTGGGTGCTGCTTTAGCTTGGGATTTGCCATGACATCTTGGATGAGCAGGGAATAGAAGTTCGTAGCTTTAAGCACAACTGAGGTTGAGTACATTGTTGCTAGCAGGCTCTCTGCGAGACAATTTGGTTAAGGAAGCTCTTTGGAGAGTTGTTTGAGTAGGTTCTGGATATGAGAGTGATATATTATGACAACAAGGTTAGTATCCGATTGGCAATGAATCATGTATATAGTTGGGATAGAGATATAGATTGAGGCTATTGTTGTATGAGACAAGCTTAGGCTTGTGGTTGTTGCCTCCTTGAGAGGGAAGCTGAATAAGGTATCCTTTTATGACATGTATTTGCTCTAACGTAATATTTGATTTGATGTTCCATATGAACAGGAAAACAAAGGACTGTTGCTCGAAAGAACTGCATAAAGCAGTATGATTGAACTCTTTAATGAATTGCTAGAGTCGGTACCAGATATGAGCACGTTGATATGTTTCTGAGAGAGCAAAATGGATTGATGGATATTACCCTCATGAGTAAGGGTTTGGGTTGATGGAGGACACTGAGCTAGCTCTTCCCCCAGTTTGAGCTCCTAGGGTGAGGAATTGAGCCAAAGAGTTCTTGGGGTCGAGGGAACTCTAGACGATAGGTGTGCATGATCCTTGTCCATTTTGACAAGTCGGGTATCTCCCCTTATTTTGGTCTAGCAGAGTATACCCTAGTTGGCATCATCCCCACAAGAGGGGCTTGTTGGGATTGTCCCTCCTCGTCTGGCCAAAGGGTTTAGGAGGCTTGGGGGTGTGTTATCTTTACCTTTGGTAAGTCGAGTATCTCACCCAAGCTCGAATTATGATGCAAGTGCTCTACCACATGAATCTTAAGGGTTATTGTTGGGAAGATCAACAAGTAATAGGATGGTTGTCATCCTTAACTTGTATAACAAGTGGTATCTCGCCCATTGATTGCACAATGGGATGGTTGTGATCCTCGCTTGGTAAGTGGTATCTCGCCCATTGATTACACAATGGGATGGTTGTGATCCTCGCTTGGTAAGTGGTTTCTTGCCCATTGATTGCTCAATGGGATGGTTGTGATCCTCGCTTGGTAAGTGGTATCTTGCCTATTGCTCAACATAGGGTGGTAGTCGGCTGCTCCCCTATGTGAGATGACTTCGAGTGAGAGTGTCCCAAAGGACCTTCCTCATTGCCATTGGATTCCAGGTGGTGGCATGGGCTCGCCGTGTGGTTCTAGGTTGAGCCGACATCCTTGATGTTGTTTCAGATTGAGCTAAGCTCTTCGATGTTGATGGGTTGAGTTGTGCTCCCCTTTGATGTCAAATTCTTCTTCTTTTAGATTCAAGAGCGTTTGACATATGAGCAGGGATGAGCAGAGATAAGCAGAGATGAGCAAGGATGCGTAGATATGAGCAGGGATGAGCAAGATGACATTTGCTGACAATATATTTGTGATGGGATATATGTTGTAGTCGACAATTTCTCCCTAACTAAGAGGGAGTGTTAATTTGGTAGCTTGGGGACAAATTCCCTCCTTTGGATAGTCTTCCTCATTAAGGAAGACCACTCCTAGCCCTTGGAAGAAATTAATTTGGTTAAAGAAAAATATAATTTTATTATGAAAACTCTCATGTGCACAAGAGGACAGGTCAACCCTAAAAGGAAATTTGACACCCTTGGATGGCTATAATTACAAGTCCAGTGACCCTCATTTGGAGATCATAAAGCATTCTCTTCTTCTCTCTTCTTTGGTTTGGTTCACATAGGTATGAAGTTGGTTTGCGGAGATTGGTTCGTACAGGTCTGAGATTACAGGGTTCGAAGCTTACACGCGTGGATTAGTGTTTTGGTTTGTAGCCGCAGGGATGCTACAAAGAAATTTTGGCTGCAGTTGCTTGCATGCAAGCTGTGCGTGTGGCCAGGAAGCTTCAACCGCAAATGACTGCTCACTGGGAAAGTTATCTATGACCAGTGTTGTTGCTAGGCTCATATTTTTGGATATTGTTTGGTTGGTTTTGCTGATGGTTTTGTGATTGAAGAAATTGGAATATTGTACTCTCTTTGCTAAACATTTTATGACAATTTAATAAGGAGAATAATTTGAAAAGGTTTCCCCCCTTGTGGGGTTTTGCCTTGGTCTTTGGCCAATCCTAGGGTCTCTATGTGTGAATGCTTTTTTTCTATTGTTCCTTTATGTTTCGCTGCATTGTTGATGCTATTATTCTTTCTACATAATTGCCAATGTTGCTAATGATGTTTTGATGTTATGGGGTAAATTCAATATGTAAATGATGAAATGCAATTATCTAAAGCAAAGAACAATATAGCCCTAAGAAAAATTAACAATACTTACTCCATCAAAGTCTTTCCCATGAAATTTAGCCTTAGAAGACTCCAATAAACCTTTGTAGGATAAGCCACTAATCCTTGGTGTATTGATCATCCATAATTTTTATTAAATTTCTAATCGTCTAGGGTTAGCCGCTAGGGTTTCTAAGGTAGATTTATGCATAAAAGTGAATTTGTGTTGGACAGTTGAGGGTTATAAATTTGGAATTGCATCTATTAATAATATAAAGGCAAAATCTATCATTTTGCATGGTTAATCTTCTTTATTTAGGGACGCCATCATATTTCTTTTGTTGTTTGTGCATACCTAACAACCATAAAAATCAAGCTTTTCCCTAACCCTAGTCTCTATTGGAAGGCCTCTACTCCCTTGCTGTTGATGTAATATTTCTAATTGGAAAATAAAAGTAAATACCAAAAACATGAACTAGGAACATCAATTAAAATTAAAGACCAAAATCCAAATCAGAAAACCATAGAAAATAAGTAGAATAACTAAGCCATTTTATTAATCAATGGAAATATGGGTACATAATGAGTAAGAACAATGGAATCTAGGCTTGCTATGCAAGCTATACAAACCCTAAGTGAAATCTCACTGACCCAACTATTGGAATGACTCCAAATAGATAATGTGCACTGCCCAAAAAATCTGCTAAAGGATGCCAAATGGAACTAGAAGTTTTGCCCAAAATACTACCCAGAATGCTCTGAAATTTCAGCTTTGAATTCTCCTCCCAAAACCCAGAAAAACCCAGAAATGGTTTGGGTTGAATCCAAATGATGAAGAAGCCCTCCAAAATGGTGCAAGTGGCTCTTTCACTGACTATATGCCCTGTTAGGTTTCTGCTCTGTATATTGCTCATAAAATTCTAGAAAATTAACCTCGGCCTGTAAACACTAATTGCAACAAAACCCAGAAAGGGTTTGGCCCAATTCTGGTTGACCCAGATGACCCCAAAAAGTGTGAATGGCTCTACCAAGTAGATTTTGCGCATTGCTAAAGATGCTATGCTCAAGTTTGCTCCAAACAATTGCTGAATAGGCGCCCAAACTCCACACAAATTCTCCTATGAAAATAGGCTTTCTCTCCAACCCCAATCTCTCTCGGCATTAAGTGTTCCTTTCTCTTGCGCAAGCTTCAACTAGTGAGCTCTGCGCACTACATAAATGAGAGAAATCTGGCCCTGGAGATTCCCTCAATCTTTGCCCTGCAAAATGCCAACAAACTCTTGATACAACCAAGGGAAAACTCTCTTCAAAAACTAAAAATCTCTAACCCATTATTGTTGCTCCAAAAGATGTATCACAAACTCCTCTTGCACCGAGGAAATAAATAATAATAATAATTTAGGATAATTTTATTAATGTCCAATGAATGAGCACAAAGTAGGTCAAAGGGACTGTCGGTTACAAAAGGGGTCGTGCCCAGTAGGAGAACCAAATGGTCTCCTCAGAAAGACAAATACTGAAAGAAAGATAGGAAATAAAAACGAGGCAGGTCGGGAAGAGTGTATGGAGCTCCGATCCCGGCCTCGCCGACTGATCTCTAGACTGCGTCGCAAGATCACTGGTGAAGAAGACCCTGGGGACGCGAATGTGGGAGTCCGATTCTCCTAACATTCGAGGTCAAGAGAGGAGAACTGTGGGTAGTTCAGTAAGGTTTGCTGGTTTGAAACGGTGGGGCACTGGTTGCCTCCCATTGTGTTGTCTCCGTGATCTAACGATCCTGGGCTGCCTCTCGGGGAGATGCCTGGCGCGGTTCTGCTGCTGGGTCCTCGTAGGCAAGGGGCTTCTCCTCTTAACTGAACGAAGGTTTGTCGATAAGTGTGAGCCAGCTTGATCGGTATTCTCACTGGTTGATCTCTTAACTCCTCGGGCCGAGGGAAGTATACTAAAGAAAGAGGTGATCTGACGAGTAGTGTTGGGTTGGACGGGAGGCTGGAGGATATGCTCCCGATGCTTAAGAGTCTCCTGGATATAAAGTGCGACGCATCTCTGGTCCGTGTAGTTGAAGAAGCTGGAAAGGGTATGCGGTCCTCTGAATAGACAGTGAAAGCGACCCCTGATCTCATAATATATCAGACACCCGAAGATGAAGTGCCATTCGTTTTCCACCTCCTGTGTATGGCATAACGGGCAAATCCTGTCAACTCTCTTTATTTGGTGGTCTGTCTCTACCCGAAGCCTGTGTGATCCAACTCTGAACTGTCCGAGGGGGATCCGAAGAGCATGCATCCAATGCCGAAGCGTGTACTGGGGGCGAACTATAAGCCCGTCTCTGATACTCAAGAAGTGCTCTGCATAGAAAGCCATCTTTGGACGCAGCCCCCCCGGGGGGGTCAATCCATGTGACTTGGATAAACTGTCTGTAGATGTCTTCCTTGATGATCTTATTTAGTTCTTCCCTGGGGGGGAGTCCTCTGGGGGCGTTCAAGGAGTACCGAAAGGGGGGGAGGTGATCTATAGGGAGTCCCACTGCCTTGAGGAACTTTGAGACCCCTGTATACCAACATTTGGTTTTTCCTGGTTGTGTGCGGTCGATGGCCTCAGAAGAGCAGTAGGCTAGATAAGGGTACCTGTCACGCCCTTTCGAAGTGTCTGCGAAGCTCTGAACTCGGTGGAGAAAGGAGACTAGTCTGAAGGCTGTCTCAAGGCGGAAGGGCTGTGCACCAAATTCGGCCAGTATGATTTGTTGTGGGATAGTACACTTGCAACGGATAATGCGTCGGAGGAGAAGGGTTTGGACTCTCTCGACTGCCGCCCAGTCTGACTCAAGCAAGGAAGGGCCCCAAATTTTCAATCCGTACAGGACTGTGGGTCGGATCAAGGTGTCCATAAGGCTCAACTTTGACGAGATGTTCTGGAAGTGATGGCGGAAACATTGTCTCTCCAATATGGCTAGAGAGCCATACCCCTTATTGATCCGAGGTTGCAGAGCTGGCCGCATACTGAACCAGGGGCCCGAAAACTGCACTCCCAAGTACGTGTAGCTATTGGTAATCTCCACTGTCTTTCCCTTGAAGAGGAACTGGAGATCTTGAGACTTCTTCGTCCCATTGAAGACTATTACTTTTGTCTTACTTAGGTTCACTGTCAATTTCCGGAGATCACAGAATAGTGCTAATGCATCCAGCTGCCTCTGGAGCCCTTCTGGTGATGAAGATAAGAGTGCAATGTCATCTGCAAAAAGTAAGATATAGATCAAAACCTGGTGAAGATAGCAACCGTCAGACTCCTGTATGTGTTCCCGCAGAAAAGCTTCGAGCTCATCAATATATATTCCAAAAAGGGTGGGGGAGAGTGGGCACCCCTGCTTGACTCCAATCGTGCTCTGGATGAATTCAGATAGTCCCCCTACAGTGCGAAGACGGCCCAGGACAGACTCGTAAAAGACGCATAACAGCAGTCAGCTGGGAGTGTGAGGTACTGATGTCTTTGAGTCGGTGTAGAAGATCCTCTCTCGGGACTGAATCAAAGGCCTTCTGGAAGTCCACAAAGCAGCAATACACCTTCGAGGACCGGTGGCGTGCTTCCTCGATCACAACACGGAGTGTAAAGATGTGGTCAATGGTCTGGTGATCTGGTCTGAAACCAGCTTGGCCTCTGGCCCTGAGATCTCTTTCTTCGAAATCTCCGGAAAGCTTTCTGTGGAGGATAGTGGCATAGAGTTTAGAGAATGTATGACCAACCATAATTGTCCTGTAGTTGTTGGGGTCCGAGGTATTCCCTGGCTTATGGATGGGGTATATAATATGATGGGACCATATGGGGGGGAACCCATCTCGGACTACATGGTTGAAGAGATCTGCCAGGTATCCAACTAAGGGTCGTAGGCCATGTTTGAAGAATTCGGCTTGGAATCCTTCTTCATCCGCTGCTTTGCTGCTATTCATCGCCCAAATGGCTTCTCTGACATATTTATCGGTGAACAGGTGGCAGGAGAGGGGAGGAGATGTGACCTGTATCTGGGACTGTCCGGGAATGTCATAAAGGCGAGAGGTGTGAGAGAACATGGAGACTGGGTCGAGATCAGCGGGAGGAGGAGAACGCTGGGGGAGGATCTTGCCCCAGAA
>APFE030297580.1:56233-71814 GCA_000404065.3 Pinus taeda
CTGTCGTTTTTTGTGGCGGAGAAGGCGACGGTAGTTCTTTTGGATGGCAGAATATGAGGGAAGGGACTGACGGAAGGCATGGCGGAGACCCTGGTGGAGGAGTTTACACTTTGTATCGTACCATTTGTTCATAGGGGAAGTTCCTGTCTTGCAGGAGGTCGAGGTGGTCCGAAAGGAGTGGGGAAAGGATTGAAGCGCCGACTCCCAGATTGCCGAGGAGAGACAGTGGAAATGCACATAGATGATCAAATCTCTTGCAATAAGCTCAAGAGAAGCCTTGAATTGGACTGCAAAAATCCTCACTAGGGAGACACTCAAAGTTCTCTGCAATGAGGGTGGAATTTTCACTTGGAATTCCTGTGTTAATCAACACTTTCCTTCTTGTGCTAAATAGCTCCATGGGAAGATGGAAGGTGAAATGTAATAGTGAAAAGATAATCAACAAATAAGTCCATCCTCCTTTTTATAATTTCCCCCCATGCTTCTAGACTCCCTTTTCAAATTATTATTTTATTGGTAGGGGTTATTTTCCACTTAGTGACTTTTGCCTTCATTTTAATAAAATAATAATTTTCTGCCAATATGCAATAAAATAATACTTGCCACCCTTCTCCAAAATAATATTTGCCCCTTTTTATTAATATTACGAAAATTGGGAAAAATTCCCACACTTACAAAATTGGGGATATTACAGTCCTCCTCGCCAAAAATTGCTTGTTCTTAAGCAATGCTTGAACAAGTGCCCCCTGCTAGCTGAAACAATAACTGCATCAATGCCAATGTCCCAAATGTGCTTCTAAGTCATTCCTATCCCACGCATTATCTTGTCATAAAGGAATCCCTCGATACCAGGACCCTAAGCCATCCTGATCAATGTGAAACACCCCTTGCTCCACCCATTACCCAACTAGATATAAGCTCAAGAAGCCCTCTGCATACTGTCCATGAGTAGAGCATCACAATAATATAAAATCTACATTGACTCCTCATACAACTTCCCTACTGAGTCACCATTCTCATTCACTCCAAGGATGGACTTTTGAAAATACAATCCAACCCTTGTGGAGTTGAATACTTGCTCGCATGAGCTTCCCCTGATCTCCTCATGTTGATCATGCCTCCATGATTGTGAAGTCCCCCATGCCAAAAATGAATCACTAAAATCCAATGGAAGATCAGAATGATCTCCCCCTGTCAAAACCAAATCATCCCTAAGGGTAGCTGAATTGTTAGTTACTATGATGGCAGGGTCCCATGCCCATTGCAGAAAGAAACTGTTTCACTGACCTTGCGATACTCTAGTCGTGACTAACTGCCCAACCCAACATGCTCGTATCAAAGCTTCCTTTGCTTTAACTCTTGACCATAATATATGTGATGATCGAAGTTATGCCCAACCTGCTAAGGCAACTCAATAATGTCAAAGCTTCTCACTCCATGGTTGGCCCCAATCCTAAGCAACAACTTGCCTCGCCATATGAGGAAGACCTCGGTGATCCCCCATGTGTCAGCTTGAGAATGATTTGGATCACTTGCTATCCTGACCATACTCACTAAGAAATGGAGTGTCCTACCAATCAACTAGATTTGTGGATCCCCTAGCCATACTGGAGGTCCACAACCCCCAATCCTCACTGCCTGTTGCTAGTTGCTAGGACCCTTCTTAGTTGCTAGGACCCTTCTGTGCCTTGTCTCTATTGAGAAATCTATAGGGCAGTAGATAGGGTGATTTCTCTTTCTATGATAACTGCTTGTGATGTCTTTTTTACTTTTTCTTACTTATTAGCTTCTCTTATTATTATGTTTGTTCTTATCATCAAAGAACTACCAAAACAAGAAGAACAATACTCAAGAACATAGGATATAGGCCGCAAGTCAGGGCCAAAACCTCTCCACTTGAGGTGAAAACCCGTAAATCTCCTCTTCTTATAGATTCTTCAATTGACGAATTCCAAGACCTTTAGACCAAGATTAACACCCTTCCAAGACCAAGTCCAACCCTCTTGATGATGTGCTTTTCTTGTCCAGGTCAAACCCAGTCAAATCTTTTCCAACAACACAACTTCAACCCCCAACAACATAATTTCGGCCTCTACTACAGGTCTAAAATTTTTGGCCGTCCCAGTAGCAGCTGCTTCCACATGTGTGAGCTTATTTCGGCTTTCCAAGACTTTTTCGGACCTTCGCTTGACTTTCTTTCTCTTATAGGGCTTGAGGATGACCTAATGAGCCCTCCTTTGATATTCTTTCTGCGCTTCTTTCAAGTTCAATCCTACAACAACAAAGCCCTAACCCAACAGCAAAAACCCTAGCTTCCTTCCTTCGCACGTGTGAGGAGAGAGAGAGAATAGCCCAAACACTTGATCTTCATCCTCCTTCCTTCGCACGTGTGAGGAGAGAGAGAGAATAGCCCAAACACTTGATCTTCATCCTCCTTCCTTCGCTTGCCTTTTTCTTCTTTCACTCACTTGATGAGAGAATGAATTGTATCTCTTCGAGGTCGAGTTCCCTCCTATATATAGGCTTCCAAGGTAGACGAAGTTCCTCAAATTGGGCCGACTTCTTTGCTGGTAGGCTGACTTGGTCTTGGAGGCTTTCTTAACACTTTAAAATACATGAATATTTCTTTTTCCAAGTTATAATGTGCCCGAAGGGGTCTTCAACATATGACAATGACTCTTTTGACTTCTTGACGTAGGACAAACCTTAGAAGCACTCAATGGGTGCTTGACCCCTAAAATAAAAGGCCTTGTGCATGAAACACATGCTCCAATAATAATAATAATAATAATAATAATAATAATAATAATAATAATTTTTTCTTTCATTTTACAATACAAGAATCAAAAGTACGTTTCATATTTATGAAGACCGAACCTAGTTACACATTTTTCAACACTCCGTCTTAACCAGGGAGGTATTCATAAATGGTATTGGACATTCTCAATCTGAAGAGATTTCATAAGAAGAGTTTGATTAGTAACCCATCTATTTAGCATCATAACAACCAACATTGTCACATAGCAAGACATTGACTAACAACTCTATCTCTCCACAAGAGTAGAGCACAATGTTGGCGAGACCAATGATTTATAGACACCATCATCGTTGTCTCTCAAGGCACATACCCCACCCGGGTGTTCACAAAGTATGTCTTTCTTAAAGTATTCTTATCTTGGATAGCCAGTCCTCAAAGAATATCGCTCCTTGACTACTCTTATCTTGGATGCCCTACCTCATCCTCAAAGAGTATAAGATGCAAGATGTTTACCCAATCCTCCCTTCGTTCTTCCCAAATGAAGACAAGAATGATGTGTCTATCTCTCTCTCTCAACTAGGGAGGATATATCAACAAGACCAAGCTTGTCTCTCAAATATACAAGCTTCTTATTAGGAAGAGATTTTGTCAATATGTCAGCTACCTGCTCATCGGTGGAGATATACTGTAGTTGCAACGCAGCATCTTGTATTAGATCCGAATGTAGTGATACTTGTTAATATGCTTTCTCTTTCCATGAAACATTGTGTCTTCAGACAATCTTGTACAACTGGTGTTATCACACTGTATCACTGTAGGGTCCATTGGTCCTTCAAACAAGTCGGATAACAACTTCCACAACCAGACAAAATCTCTACTTACTTCACAAGTTGCAATATATTCAGTTTCAATGCTACTCAAAGCAACAAATTATTGTTTTCTGCTCATCCCTGAGACCATGGAGGATCCCAAACAAAAGCATCCTCCTGTAGTACTCCTATCCTGCTCACTGTCTCCCCAATCAGAATCTATATATCCAATCAAGTGGATATCATTCCTCCTTTCATATTTTAGGCAGTAGTGGATTGTACCTTGCAAATATCTCAGAATGTGCTTGGCTGCTATCCAGTGATCACGCTTCGGCTCAACTTGGAATTGACTAAGAACATTTACTGCAAAACATGTGTCTAGTCGAGTATTCACCAAGTATATCAGTGAACCAATCAATTGTCTATACCTGGTCGGATCCACTGAGCTCGATTCAGAACTCGTTAGGCTTCTTAAGTTTGTGATCATCGGGGTTGTCATTGGTTTGCAGTCCATCATGTCAAACCTCTTCAACATCTCGATCACATACTTCCCTTGAACTAGATAGATCTCATTAGGTCCCTGCTAGAATTCCAGTCCCAAATAGTAGTGCATCAACCCAAGATCCTTCATATCGAGTTCTGCTAGCTTCTTCTTGCATTCTTGGATTTGACCTTCCACACTTGTTAAGAGAAGATCATCCACATATAGAAGAATAATCACAGGCTCACGTTGTACAATTTGATGTAGAGATTCAGATTAGCAAAACTCTTTGTGAAGCTCAATCTTTGTAGGTATGCATCCATCCTGGCATACCATGTCCTTGGTGCTTTCTTGAGACCATATAATGCCTTCTTCAACCTGCAAACATAAGCCTGTCTATCTTTGAATTCAAATCCCAAGGGTTTCTCTATATAGATTTCTTTATTAATTGTGCCATTCAGGAATGCGGTCTTGACATCCATTTGATGTATATTCCATCCCATCGATGCTGTCAAAGAGAGCAGTGAACGTATAGTTTTATACCTTGTTGTAGGAGCAAATGTCTCTTCATAATCGATGCCCTCTCGTTGAAAGAGACCCCTAGCCACAAATCATGCCTTATACTTGTCAATACTTCAATTTGCCTAATGTTTGATCTTGTAAAGCCACTTGGAAGTTACCACAAACCTATCTTCAGGCCTAGGTACGATCTCCCATAGCCCATTCTTCATTATCGATTGATATTCTTCATTCATGGCATCTTTCCATTCTTGATGATTAACAACTTCTTCAAAAGTGGATGGCTTTGCTTCTATTAACTTTGTCATATATGTTGCATCTCCTAAATATCTTTTGGGCTTCTTATTTTCTCTAAATGTGCCTTTCGCTGCTCCATGAACGTCTGCATCTAATATAGTAGATTTCTACCGATTAGGTTTCTTTCTAGTCTCGGGGAGTACCATAGGTTGTATAGGTTCATTGGGACCTTCATCTTCATGATTTGATTCTTCTTACAACCTAGTAACTTCATCTTCAAATACCAAAAGTTCTTCATCATCAGAGTCCATAGGGAGATATTTTGATTTCTTGAATGCAATACTTTCGTCAAATATCACATCTCGACTAACTTCTATTCGGTGTCCTTTTATGTAGATCCTATAAGCTTTAGAAGAATTGCTATAGCCAACAAATGTTCCCTTCATGCTTGATGGATCCAACTTCTTTCTCTTTTCCTTTGGTATATGAATATAGACAAGACAGTTAAAGATTCGTAGATGATCCATGCTTGGTTTCTTCCCAGTGAATGCTTCTTCAGGAGTCATGCTATGTAGTGACATGGGGGGACTTCAATTTTGTATTTATACAATTGTCTTCGTAGTTTCACCCCACAGAAATTTCACCAAATATTGATCATGTAGCATAAATTTTACACTTTCTTCAATGGACCGATTCTTTCGTTCTGCAACTCCATTTTGTTCGGGATTATATGGGACTATCAACTCCCTCTTAATCCCAAACTCCTTACAGAAGGCTATCATTTCCTTGGATGTGTATTCACCTCCATTATCAGACCTTAATATCTTTATTCTCCTTTCTGTAAGGTTTTCTACTTCAACTTTGACTTCTTGAAATTTGATAAATACTTCATCATTGGATTTCATTAAGTAAACCCATGTTTTCCTTGAATGGTCATTTATGAATGTGACATAATATAGATGACCTCCAAGTGACTTTGGAGTCATAGGACCACACACATTATAATGAATAAGATCCAAGATTTCTTTTGACCTTGAAGCACTACTTCCAAATGGTCTCTTGGTGTTCTTCCCCAATGCGCATCCCTTGCATACTCCTTCATGATCTGCTTTTAGTTCAGGGATGACATTCACTATTGAATTTAGGGTTGGTAAGGCTTTGTAGTGAAGATGACCAAATCTTCTATGCCAAAGTTCACATGGGCTAACTTCATTGTGAACCAAAGCTTGAGCGAAGGGAGTTAACAATCTATAAATTCTTCCCATGCCAAAGTTCACATGGACTAACTTCATTGTGAAAGCTTGAGCGAAGGGAGTTAACAATCTGTAAATTCTTCCTTCACGGATCCCAAACATTCTTGCATCTTCTATGCTTGAGTTTTTACCCCATACTACCATCTTTCTATCAATGAAAGCAACACTATCACCCTTGTCTTCTAGACATGAAATGGAAAGTAAATTCTTGTGCAAACTTGGAACAAATAAGATATTGTTGAGATGAATGTTACCTGCATTCTCCAGCTCAAGTGAAGTTGATCCAATTCCTCTCATAGGGTAGCTTTTGTTGTCACCAAGCTTTACGGAGTAAGAGGACTTTCCTTTTGATATGTCTTTAATTGCTTGTGTTGACCAATTATATGTCTTGATGCTCCACTGTTGATCACACATATATTCTCATCTTGAAATGTCCCAGTGAGTGCTGAGAATAACCCTTCATCCTTTGTAGATGTCTTGGTCACTTCCTTCTTAGAAGATAATAGGAGATTCCATACTTCTTTAATGCCCTTCATGAGTTGACTTGCCACCTTCATACACTTCTTTAGGAACTTCTTCAGTATAGTAGAGATCTTCATTATGCCTTTTGCCACCCTTAGCACTAATACCATGTTGAGAAATCTATAGTGTAGTAGATAGGATGATTTCTCTTTCTATGGTAATTGCTTGTGATGTCTTTTTACTTTTTCTTACTTATTAGCTTCTTCTCTTATTATTATGTTCGTTCTTATCATCAAACAACTACCAAAACACGAAGAATAGTACAGAAGAACACATGATATAGGCTGCAAGCCAGGGCCAAAACCTCTCTACTTAGGAGGAAAACCCGTAAATCTCTTCTTTTCTTATAAATTCTTCTATTGACGAATTTCAAGACCTCTAGACCAAGACTAACACCCTTCCAAGACCAAGTCCAACCTTCTTGATGATGTGCTTTCTTGGTCTAAGTCAAACCCAGTCAAATCTCTTCCACCAACACAACCTCGACCCATAACAACAAATTTTTGGCCTTTACTACATGTCTGAAATTTTTGGCCCTCCCAACAACCGCTGCTTCCACTCATGTGAGCTTATTTCGTTCTTCCAAGACTTCCTCAAACCTTCACTTGACTTTCTTTCTCTTCTAGGGCTTGAGGATGACCTAATGGGCCCTCCTTCGATCTTCTTTTTGCACTTCTTTCAAGTTCAACCCGACAGCAATAAAACCCTAACCCAAGAACAAAAACCCTAGCTTCCTTCCCTCGAATGTGTGAGGAGAGAGATAAAATAGCCTAAACACTTGATCTGTGTCCTCTTCCTTCCTTTGCTTGCCTCTTTCTTCTTCTTCATTACTCACTTGATGAGAGAATGAATTGTGTCTCGAGGAGGTCGAGTTCCCTCCTATATATAGGCTTCCAAGGTGGACAAAGTTCTTGAAATTAGGCCGACTTCTTTGCTAGCAAGCTGATTTGGTCTTGAAGGGTTTCTTGACACTTTAAAATACAAAAATAATTCTTTTTACAAGTTACAATATGCTCGAAGGGGTCTTCAACATATGACAATGATTCTTTTGACTTCTTGACCTAGGACAAACGCTAGAAGCACTCAATGGGTGTTTGACCTCTAAAATAAAAGACCTTGGGCATAATAGCCATGCTCCAAAAATAATAATAATAATAATAAATTTTTTTTTCATTACAATATACTATAATCAAAAGTACATTTCATATTTATGAAGACCAAACCTAGTTGCATATTTTTCAACAGTCCCTGTCCCCTATATGTATTCAATAGATGGGCATCGAGCATCGAGCATCGAGAAGTTGTCCCACTTATGACAAACTGCTCTGCTCTTACCAGTCTACACAACGAAATATGCTATCCTAGCCCTTGATGACGTACCTAGATACTAGCTGGAGCCTAGGCATCCTCTTGCCAATAAGGACTAGCATCCCCTGTACCTCATGCTCACATAATGCCTCGAGATGTCCTTTCAAAAGTGCACCCTGCAACTCACTCATGGTTACCTCCCTAAGTGAGGTCAAGGTTGGAACATACTCTACCTCTGCAGCGGACCACACACTCCCCAAGGTTGTACCTGTCAGCGCGTGTGCTGACCAGATGCCCCTGCTGAGAAGTCCCTCTTTGAATACTCTATGTCCCATTCGATTGTCTAAGTGAGCCTCCTGCATCTGGCTGCTCGCGACGAAGGCATCAAGGGGCAACACCCAACTCTGCACCTGCAATAAATGTGGAGGAGAGACAAGCGTGTGAATCCCTATGGATATCATCAAATGATGCTCTTATGTATCCCCATCGATCCTGGGTGAGCCATACCCAATGGCATGCCTGTTGTCCCTATCAGGCGGTCTCCATGGAGGTAATGCTCCAAAACCCCACGGGCTAGCGTCACACCCCACTACATACATCTAAGCGCGAGCGGGGTTAAATCGGTGCGGGGAACGAATCAGAAAAAATCGAAAAAATCGGGAAAAAAGCGGAAACAATCGGGAAAAAATCGTTTGGTACAAAAATATTCATTTTTTTTCATTTTTTCATTATAAATCGTGCTGCCCCGCCAGCCTGAGCTTTTTTCCCCAAAAAGTGGCAAAAAATTTTTAGCCCGCTTTTTTTCTTTTAAAAAGCGCGATTAAATCTGGCTAGGGAAAAACTCGCGATTTAATCGCGCTTTTAACAACACATGAAAACCCCACAGGCTAGTGTCACACCCCACTACATACATCCAAGTATCCTTGCACTCCTCTGCATACAAACATGCACCTCTGTTCCCCTTGGCACACGATTGCACCTGGTTGCACACCTTTGTGCACTACTAGACACCACTACCAACTACCATATCATCCTATATCAACTAGCACCTCTCTTGTGATGAAGTAGCAACTCAAGGTGGTGTGAATCGCTCCCCCTACTCTACAATGCAAGCCCACACATCATGACTCTCCACCATACACCTTTGTGTTCCTCTACAGGCCACTGCTCATTGCTGCATACTCCTCACACCACTGGAGGCCTTGGTCTAAGGTTGGGGTAGTATGCGTCTGTTTGCACCTTTGCCGGTATCACCACCTCCACTTTTGCATCACCATACCCTCTCATGCATGGATCTCCCCTCCAAATTCCCCTTGAGAGGCTTGAGAGGTGAATCTCTCTATGTACCATTGGCAATGCCACCACTATGTTGCTCCTCGGTGACTGTTGTTTCCCAAGTTCCAACTAACTGCGGAGAGTCCTTGGCCCCAAATGAGGCACTGTCTGGTGGCTTGTCGATGCCACCTTCTCCAACAAACTCCTATTAGAGTATGCTGATCATCCTATAGTCCCATGTACGCCCAATTTGCTCGGACAACTTGCAAAGTCTGTCTACTCCCATGTCAATCCAACCCGTCACTAGTGCTGATGGAGATCTAACAGTGTGGGGCGGATCCATCGTGCCGTTAATATCAACACTAACCAAGCCTATGCTACAGTTGGGAATCCCACCTATATCCCAACAACAGTATGGCCCTCAGGTTCCTTTGGTAACCCATGACCTGTGTTGGACTATGCTCTTGGCCATGGATATACCTAGGCACCTAGTTGCTCCACAAGATACCAACTCAATATCTCTTGCCATCCAACCCCAAGAGAGGAATTGAATGCACAAACACCCATACACGGAACAAGCCCTCTATCCCGCGAAAGCTGCACCTTGCGCAACTCATGTCTCCTCATCTCGCTAGTCTGGTTAACACATATAATCTACCTAGGTAACACGACCTCTCTCTCACTAACGTGTAGAGGCAACCCAACAATGCTGCAAGCCCCATCAATTATGCATGAAGAGGGCTTCTATGGCACTCCAACGTACACCCCTCTAGCTGCATCGTTAGGGACGTCAACCGTTCCCCAACATGAGTTAGCTTGGCCATTGACTTGGCACAAACTGCTCTCATATCCTCCAGTTCATCATTCTGCTATAGAATGGCCCCTTAGATTGTCTTGGCTTTCTTCCCCATCACTAGAAGGTTGACCCTAAGCCGTTGAATTTGCTGTGGGCGACGATTGTCAAAAACACCTTTCACAACTTTGGATCCCTCTGTACCTTTCGACACATCATCAATGGATATGTCTCTTGCCACCTCACCAATCTGCTGTGTGTTGTTCTCACCTAAAAACTCAGACACGACCTTGCACACCTCATAATGGATACCTCAATAACGAATGGCACCTCATCAACTGTGGACACCTCTGTGTCTCTTGGCACCTCGTCAATGGATGGCCCTACGGGTGCATCCTCTACTCTCTCCTCCAAGGTGTCAATCAAAGCTATCAAAGAGTCTCCAACAAGGGTGACTCTTGCGTCACTCTAGGTATACCTACATGCTCCTCTTGCGTGCCATCGCCCTCATGCTCAATATCCTCTTGGTCTCACCCTCTAACTGTCCTTGTCCTATCCACTCCTTTTGAAGAGGTCTAGTGCCGTGATTCTGTCGACTTTCCCCATGTGGTGTAAATGGCTTCACCCATGTGGCATGCGCACCTCTAGTGTCTCTGTCATAAGGATGAAGATGGTATTGGTCCATCATCTTCCTCAATTGGGCCAACATCTTCCTATGGATCTTCTCTCGAATTTCAAGTATACTTCCTCACATCATTGGATTGTCTATAGCTCCACCAATCACTACGCATTCATGCCCAATTCTTCCATGATCTTGCTGACTTCCTTGCAATTAGCTAAGATCATGCTTTGATACCATTGTAATATTCCTAATTGGAAAATAACAGTAAATACTAAAAACATGAACTAGGAACAACAATTAAAACTAAAGACCAAGCACACAAATCAAAACACCATAGAAAATAAGCAGAATAATTGACACGTTTTATTAATCAATGGAAATATGGGTACATAATGAGTAAGAACAATGGAAGTTGGGCTTGCTATGCAAGCTATGCAAACCCCAAGTGAAATCTCTCTGACCCAACTGCTGAATTGGCTCCAAACTGATAATGTGCACTGACCAAAAAATGTACTATAGGCTTACAAATGGATTTGGAAGTTTTGCTCAAAGCATTGCTTAGAATGCTCTGAAATTTGGGCTCTGAAGTTTGAACTTCTCCCAAAACCCATAAAAACCCAAGAATGGTTTGGGTTGAATCCAAATGATGAAGAAGCCCTCCAAAATGGTGCAAATGGCTCTCTGGATGACCATATGCCCTATTGGGTTTCTTCCTTGTATATTGCTCAGGAAATTCTGAAGAATTAACCCCGACTGCTACACACCAATCCCAACAAAACCTATAAAGGGTTTGGCCCAATTCTGGCCGACTCGGATGACCCCAAAAAGTGCGAATGGCTTTGGCAGGTAGACTCTGCACACTGCTTAAGATGCTCTGCTCAAATTTGCTCCAAACAACTGCTGAATAACCACCCAAATTCCACACAAATTCTCGTCTGAAAATAGGCTTTCTCTGCAACCCCAATCTCTCTTGGAATTTGCTGTTTCTCTCTCCTATGCAAGCTTCAGCTAATGAGCTCTCTGCACCGCATAAATGAGAGAAATTTGGCCCTGGAGATTCCCTCAATATTTGCCCTGCAAAATGCCATTGAACTCTTGATACATCCAAGGGAAAACTCTTTCTAGAAGCCAAAAATCTCTAACCCACAAACGCTTCTCCAAAAGTTGTACCATGAACTCCTCTTGCACCCAGGAAATGCGTAGAGATTATCAAATCTACCGCAATAAGCTCAAGGGAATCCTTGAATTGGACTCCCAAATCCCTCACTATGGAGACACTCGAAATCCTTTGAAATGAGGATGGAATTTCTGCTTGGAATTATTGTGCTAAACAACCCCAAGGAAAGATGGAAGGTGAAATGTAATAGTCAAAAGATTATCAACAAATGAGTACATCCTCCTTTTATAATTTCTCCCCATGCTTCTAGACTCCTTTTTAAAATTATTATTTTATTGGTGGGGGCCATTTTCCACTAAGTGTCTTTTGCCTCCATTTTAATAAAATAATAATTTGCTGCAAATCTGCAATAAAATAATACTTGCCACCCTTCTTCAAAATAATATTTGCCCCTTTTTATTAATATTACCAAATTTGGGCAAAATTCCCATGGTCACAAAATTGGAGATATTCTAGTTGATTATATTGTGCAACTTATTATTGTCTATCAATCAAACCATAACTTATAGCAACCATATCTTTGGTCCAGGCAGAAAGTATTTGAACCCCAATATAGAACATCTAGTCCTCTCTTGGCCTTGCCAGTATCTAGGCCATACTATAGACCTATTTGCCCATCACCTTGAGCCATAGCACTAGAAAATATTTTAGGTGAAATAGGGAAGCCTCTCTTGTGGCTGAATTACACTAAAGATCAGGAGAAGGGTTGCTGAGGTGACAAAGGCAACCCTTTCTCTTGTTCTCATAAGGTTTGGCCCTACTCAGTGACGCTTTGCACCAGGTTTGCTAGATTTTGTGGCAACATGACCTATAGGAGATTGATATATTGAAGCCAATTGTGATCGCAGTGAAAGACGATGAGATGTCTATTATTGTGTTATCCATGTATTGACAGTAGTGCTTGTTATGCAAAGCTCTATGGATGAATTTGCTAATTGGGTGTGGGGTAATAAAGTGTTGAGCCTAATTTAATTTAGTAATTGATTCATTTCCTTAGCTAGAGGCAATGGCATTTGGTTGTTCATTGTCAAATCAGCCCGTTGACTATGGAAGTAACACTAGGACATATTGTTGCATGGTGAGTTAATTCATTCCAATAGAGGATGAGAGTACAATAGGTTGTGTGACTAAATATGGGCCTCTTGCTATGGTGTTGCATTTGAGTATTTGGACAAAGTTGAAGAAATACAATATATTCTCTGTATGTGTAGTCTATGCCAAAGGTTGTGGAATGCTTTCTTTTAAAACTACGTGCATCTCATACTCGTTGGGTGCAAAGATATGACAATGTCCGTTGTCATGGAATCTTGGAATTAGGTAGGTAGGTATGTATTGATTTATAAAGTAAACACTTAGTTTGACAAGTATATAGATGGTTAAAAAGAGCATTACAACATAGTTCTTTGATGCTGTGCTTGAGTAGCGAATGTAGTCTGCCAATTCTATGTAAAACTGTTGAAACATGAAAGAGGTAACTCCATAACAACCATGGGTTTGTGAGTCACAGCGAATGGAACATTGAAACATTGCAAAACGATAATGAGAAGTGCTTGGTTAATAAGTACTTTGTTCATATACTTGTGTTTTCGGAGTAGGAGGGATGCATGAAATGAACTAGGTTGATGTCTCATAGTATCATATGCTCGATACAGTTGTTGTAGACGTTTTTTGTGGGTTTTAGATTTAATTACATGTAAATGGGGATACGGCTATAAAACCTTGTTTAGTGATGCATACTCCTGGTTAATTGGATTACTAGTGTAAAACCTAGGTGACATAATCAAGAGGGCATGTTGCATATTTGGATACTCGGTCATAAAATTTGAAAGGAGGAGGGATCAGTTTGTGTTAGTTGCTTACCTCAAGTCAAGTTCAAAGGGAGGTACACCAAGTTAACCTTGATTTGGTTAAAGAGTATTTAGGTTAACCTTGATTTGGTCATTATTGCGTTTAACATAAGTAGTTTACAAGCCCATGGTATTGGGTGGTCTGTGTTATTCAATGTGATAAGCCTATTTAAGGTCATGGTGCTTTCAATTGTTTGATGCCTTAAGTAGCATGTGTCTGGCCAGATTCAATAGCACTCTTACAATCTCTATTGGAAAATGCAAAGACCTGAGTCTGCCAACTACAAAAGAGATGGTTTCCATTGTATGATGCCTTAAGCAGCATGTATCTGGCTAGGTTCAATAGCACTCTTACAATCTCTATTGGAAAATGCAAAGACCTGAGTATGCCAACTGCAAAAGAGGCGCTTGTTTGCAATATAGATATAGGTTTAAATGGTCTTTGTATACCCAATGTTATTCCAGTTGGGCTGGCATGGTAATGTAGTTGATTATATTCAAAGGCCTTTGCTATTGTCTATATAATTTGTCAGAACAGTTATGCTGATTACTAATAGCATTCTTAAAATTTCTAATGGAAAATGTGAAGACCCAAGTATGCCAACTTTTGAAGAAATGGTTGTTTGCAGTATAAAGATAAGTTTAAATGGTCTCTGTATACCCTGTGTTGCACCAATTTGGTTGGAATGGTATTGTAGGTGATCATGTTCAAACTTCAAAGGTCTTTAGTTTCTGCTGGCAAGGTTCTTTAGCTAATGTTTATTTTGTTACTTGATGCAAGCTTGAACAGCTAGCAAGATATGTTTTCTCTTTTAAGTTTTAGTTTTTTTCATCATAATATATGGTTGGCTGGATTAGAACATTTGAGCATAATTTTTTATCTTATACATTACTTGTTTTTCATTCTGCAATTTGAGAAATATTGAGCTTGTCTTTTATAATATCCATGACTTATTTGCATCACTTACAGTGTGACATATTTGCGTTTGGATGGTTCTGTTGAGCCTTCAAGACGGTTTGACATTGTAAAAGCTTTCAATTCAGACCCAACCATTGATGTTCTCCTCCTCACAACACATGGTGAGTCAGAACAAATATTTCAATTTTATAGTGTGAAAGGCCATTCATAGGACAACAGTGTTCTGTTACAATCTTTTAAGTGCATTGGATATTATGCAATGCAGTTGGAGGACTTGGTTTAAATCTAACATCAGCAGATACAGTAGTTTTTGTGGAGCATGATTGGAACCCGATGAGAGATCATCAGGTATGCAATCCTTTGTTTTCAATGTTCAAGTTTTATCCAATTCCTTGTGGATCCATTACAAACATTCATTGCTAGATAGGTGAGAATAGCTGGAATTCATACAAGAAAATATGTTTTATCCCTCAAATTTTCATTCAGCTATGGATGCAAAGTTTCCCTCTTTTGTTTGGATTCAAAATTCTTAATTAGGGTCTGTCATTGGGGGAACTCTACCCAAGAATTATTGAAAACTCGCAATGTTGATTTCCTTTTGACTGAATAAAAATACTCCTTACCTTCTTTTGCTGATTGAAAAGTGAACACCAGAAATTGTTACAAAAGAAATATTTTTGATCTCGAGTTTTTATTCATCAGGCTTGGCCGGCAAGATTTGTCCTTTTTGATTAGCAAAACTCTAAATTTTGGTCTGTCTATGGTATAACTTATCCAAAAATGATTGAAAAATCAATATGTTTATTGGCTTCGACTGAATAAAATTACTCTCATACTAAGTTGCAGGAAACGTGGGTCTAGGGTCCGTTTCCGTACGGAAACGAAACGGAAACGCGTTTCCGCGTACCGTACGGTGTGGAAACGCGTTTCCGTCCGTACGGGCGCGTTTCCACACGTTTCCAGGCGTTTCCACACGTTTCCATGGACGGAAACGCGTTTCCACGCCGTACGGGCCCCGTTTCCCACAAAATAACACTTGTTTTTTAATTTTTTTTTTTTTT
>APFE030297580.1:72428-101059 GCA_000404065.3 Pinus taeda
TATATATTCGCGTTTCCCTGTTTCCAAAATTTGGGGAGGTCGCGTTTCGTTTCGCTTCTGCGTTTCGTTTCGCTTCCCTGTTTCCCCGTTTCGTGCAACTTAGGTGAAAAGTGAAATTTAGCATAGCCTTTGCTTGGATCATGTCTCTTTCTAGACTAAGTGCATCTTCTTTGAGTGATTTCTCCATTGTACAGAACTGATGTTCCTTTTATATTGGATATTATGATTTCTTATAATTGGAAAACTTAGTTGTTTTGGTATCAAAGGATCAAATGGAGGCAGCATTGCCCCTGTACCTTTGGTTTTGATAACCCCAACAAAATAAGGCCTAATTCAAATAACCCCCCCGATGGTCAGCAAGCATCAAAACAACAGCAGGCTCTGCGATTTAGAAAATTGTTAAGTATACTAAATTGGAGCCGAGGCAAGCTTAGAAGCTTATTGCAAAAGATCAATTGGAGGCAGTATTGCCCCTATACTTTTTTGGTTTTGATAACTTCAAATAAGCCCATGATGGGCAGCAAGCATCAAAAGAACAGCAGGCTCTGCACTTTAGAAAATTATCAAATATACTTAATTGGAACTTCGGCAAGCTTAGCAGCTTATTGCAAATGATCATAACCTATAAAGTTTGTTATTAATGCCTGAATTCTTCTGATAGGGGGAAACCACAGTTTCCAGGCTTGATTAGGGACCTGATTCGTTTTGGTTCGAGAGTTGAACTTAACTCAGGACTTGGTAAAGACATTTGAATCAACATGGAAAAGGCTCTGCACCAGAAAGAATAAACTATAGATTTTCAAGAAAATGTTTTCTTTCTTAGATTATACATGTGATATTACACTAATTTAATGCAAACACACTGAATACAATGCAAAATTAACATATCCAAAGATAACTGTATATTGTACAATGTCCATGATATAATCATGATCAATGATTGTATCTATTGCCATCATTCATCTATCTGGATATAAAATTTAAAATTGAAATGTTCCATGGGTGATGCATGAATATCAAGATTCAAGATTCAAAGTCAAATCTGAGATCATATGAAAAAATTTGAAATACTGGATAAATACTTAAAAAATCTGTAGCTTCTAGGAGTCGGTGCCAACAGAAGAACCCTTCTGAAAATTCCAGGACAAGTGAGCAAGAATGGGAAAATGAGAAAAAAATGATTCTGGTCAAAGATGACTTGGAGGTTTTCTTTAAGTGGACGTGTTCATGATTTACACAATGGGTTTTTCCATTTTTTTGGTAGACCTGGCCTGTTTTTTCCTTTTTTTATGAGGGTCTGTGTGGTTCAACCTAAGTCTGAGTCAGACCCGCTGGGTCCAGGTTGGACCGACCTTGTCCTGGATTGACTTGCAAAGTACTGTTAGAGGGGAAAACCATCATAAACACTAGAAATTTACACTGATAAAGTTCCATACAGACAAAGGCATCATTGATTTTTAAGATATGTAGTGGCAGTTGGCTTCTCTTAGAATGCTGTGAGATAGGTTGAAGGTCCACTACCACACGTGACTCCTGTCTGTTGCTATTACTTACATCGACGGTAATGATTTTTCATTGGAAGTATTCAATGGAGTGGGACCATAAATAGAGAATCCTACTTGATTGAAACACTGTACTGTTTAAGTCAAGTTGGCTCTAGGTTATGGTCTTCTAGAAGGTCAATTACTACAACTGATGTGTTGATGAAGGCAAAAACTTATATTATGTGACCTACTCCAGTATTGTCATGAACATAAGCTATGCCCTTCACAGAGCACCATGTAGTTACTTACGTTTGAGCTCGGCCTGAGTAGACCTCTCCATGATATATTTTAAGGGGCTTGCATAAACCCAGTTTGAATTGAGAGGAATTTATAGCAACAAAGGCACAGTGCACCATATTTCTTAGTCTTCCATGCATGCTTGTTGCTTGCAATGGGTAATTTTTTGTCATGATATTGCAATTGGTAAGGTTGTAAACACGATCTTACACTTCCTCAACTAAAGTTGAAAGGAATTTGGAAACCATGAGAAGCAATTTCTTGGTTCAGATTGGAATTGTTATGAAAACGGAATCTATTTTATAAATGTCTTGTGGTATCCTCCATTGGCAACTCCTCTATAGCATCCTCCTTTTCTAGATAGGAGCTAAGCAGCTTTTACAAGAGAATACCATAACCTGCGAAGGTAATTTTCAATGCTTTGAATCAAGTGTTGCAGAACTCCGACATGGCAATGACTTGGCCAGGGTCTGTATTTTTGTTTTAGGGAGAAGATGTCCAAAGAACTCCTTGTTTTTCTATTATTACTTGGACATATGAGCCCCATTCATTGATTTTGATCATTAGTTCTGTTAATATAATCTCTCTTCATTTCATTGATATCCTTGCATCTTGTCATAACAATGAAGGACTATCATCTTCAAACACAAAATATACAATTTCAAGACTATAAAGCCCATCATACATGTTTAATTTTATACTATGTTGCACGGGAATCTGTCCCTGCCAAAAAATCCCTCGCACCCAATGTTCCTGTATTCCGCCCCCCCGGGACTTTTACAAGGGTTGGGAATGTCCATAGTTTTTTGGGGACGTCGTTGGGGACTTGGGGATGTCCAAGCCATTCCCAATTCGCCATGGGCAGATTTTGGTTACTTTTCTAGTACCGTTTTGTCATCCTTGAGGGAAAAAACGTATGTTCCTCCCGTCTTTGATAATAAATCACAAAATCCAAGTAATGAAAATGGGGACAATTCATCTGCTGTCTTGGGTATCGATTCTCTGATTGGACAAACTGTCCATGGAATACTCAATGGGTCATTCCTTGCATGATATCTCATTATTATTAAGATTGGAGGGAGTGATACACTTCCTAAAGGAGTGGTATCTGGACCTGGCATTTCAATGTCACTTCCGCAAATAAATGATGTTGCAACAAAAGTAAAACATACAAATACAGGCATGAATATTGGTTTTTCTTCACAACCATCTTCACCTGCACCGTGAACTCCAGTTACCTTGTAAGAAGTGTATGAGTCAACTTCTGTTATCAAAACCATAGCAAAGCCAATTGTCGTGACAAAGGTGGAAAATAGCCTCTGAAAACAAACATGAAAATCTTCATCTTCACCAGTAGCTTGGATTTTTGGGCAGAGAAAACATTGTTAATGAAGATATTCATCTTCCCCAGCAGCATGGATTTTTAGATGGAGAGAACGTTGTTAGTGAGATGTTGGAATCTATTACTCAAGATTACCTACATCGTTTAAATCGCTGGAAGATGGAGGTGAAGATGGCTAGAATTTATTATTTTATAATATTTTTTTTTTTTTTTTTTTTTTTTTTTTTTTTTTTTTTTTTTTTTTCTGTGGTTCACAGACCTCGGAGATCGATGACTGCTAAATCCACATAATATTTGTACCTGGCAGATCCACCCAAAGGGGATCACTTCCTGCCGACTCAACCATAGAGTCTGACCCTGATGGTGTAGAGAGAATTGAACCAGTGACCTCTCAATAACAAAGGTGCTTTAGTGACGAGGACTAGACCAATTGAGTTAACCCTTAGGGCTTCATTATATATATGTATATTATTGCTAGCCCTTGGAAAATTTGGGGCTCTAGCCATACCGGAAATTCGTTCCCCCATCCGTGTCGTCTCTCTGTCCCCGAAGGTAGTGCAATATAGATTTTTTTTTTTTATCAATCTAATGTTCCTCTTTCTTTTGTGCACCTTTTAATCTCACTAATGTTATGCAGTATGTGTCAAACATACAATATATGTTGAGATTTAAAAGGGCCAACAAAAGAATTATTGGAACCAAATGCTACCCAGATTCTAAAGGAGCCTCCTTACAAATGCACTAGAGAGAGATAGGTCTAATGTTCTTGAGAGAGTGTAATAGCCAAGCACAAGTGATGAAAATAGATAACACACAAGTATGTCTAAAAGAATGTTGCTAGTCAAAAGAGAGAACCACAAAATTAAGTGCTCTTAGGGATTATAAGATTGTTCATTTTAGAGCAAGAAGATCACAACATGAGTGATGCAAATGAGAGCTTGAATTGTGTATCTATGATTCTATACTCAAATCAAGTAAGGTGTCCCTTCAAGAGGGGAAGGTGTCCCTCAAGAGGGTCTTATTGGCTCACAAAACAAGGGCACACACTCTATCAAGTTTAGAGAGCCTAGATATCAAGTTTAACTATGTCATCTTTAATCGCACTTGGTAATACAATAAAAGAATCAAGAGTATGACCTTACCCTTAATTACAAGTACACAACAATGCACATGAGTGGGTCATGGCCACATGTACAAATTACACAAATAATTTTGACACTTTCCCTTGAGTGTGCTATAGCAAAATCTGACACTTATTGAGATAATGTCTTAAAGCTCAAGTGCGAAATCCACTTCACCTCAAAGGGAGGCCACTATCATCACCAACCCTCTTCTTGCTTCTAGCCAACTCTTCTTTGGCTCAAGGAGGGGATCTCCCTATGATAGGATATCTAGGGCTCAATAGATATAACATTTGAGTTGGAAGGGAAGTTCCCCAAACACACACAATTAAAGGATTATCGGATGATCTTGGAGAGGAAGCCCCAACAAAATGATTTTAAGGATTATAAAGAAAAATGGGTGATGGAGGATAGAAGATTGGTGCTTTAGCTTGCCAAAATATCTTTGGGGCATATGGGGTGAAGGAAACAGTGAAACTTGAAAGGATTTTATGGAGTAGATACAAGGCTCAAAAGGAATAGGGCAAGTTAGCCTACTTACCCTAAGGTTTTAAGTCAAGATTCTCAATTTCCTAAAATGAATTAAGGGAATGAGCTAACCTGCTACTTCCTCAAAGACTTGGAGGAAAGGTTAGTTTAATAAGGATCATGAAAGAAATACCCATGCTAACATTGTTGATAGTAGATGCATGATTCATCCATCTAATAAAACATTCATTCATCCAAGCTTCCCCACAACCATCCATGAAAAGAGATCAAAATCCACATCAACAATTTCCCCAAGAAAGTTTCTCAACTCATCTATCCATAGCCAAATTATAGAAGAGAAATTGCAGAAATTTTGGACTTGCTAAGGGATTTCTTCCCTAATACAACCATGAGAAAATGAGAGGAATTGCACCTTTTTTTATGGAGGAGGTGCTCAACTTTGTTTACATTAAAATATTCATTTTTAAGGCCAAAAGGCCCTAATCTAGCCTAAGGAGTGGTAAAATGCTCTCTTCAACAATTAAATAAACTAAACTAATTCAAAAGAAGGAATCTTGCCACATGTACAAAGATCAAGGGGCATAATTCCACAGAAATTACCCATCTCCAATAAATAAGTGGCAAAAAGGGGGTTGTTGGTGTAGCGTCTGGCCTCTAAAGGCCCTTCAAGATCCCTTGTACCATAAGCCATGCAAGCCACAACTACATCCTCTTTCAATGGTGAAAGTAGCAGGCTTCAGAGTGGGCAAATCCAGCCCCCAAGATCCTTCAATAACTCTTCCATAAAACCAGCCATATGGTTTTTCAAATATCCTCCAAGTCAGCAAATATAACCTTACCTCTCCCTTCATTTGCACATGTAAGAGCTCTAAGTGACTAAGTGCACGTTCTAAGGGTCCTCCAACATGGATGGGGTTTGTAATATGATTGTTCAATCTTCACAATCATAAATGAGGCCCCACAAAGGTGTTGGCCCTGTTCACATAGTAAATAAGATTTTTTTTTTCGTTTTAAATTTGTAAGATGGCTCAAAATTTCAAATTATATATAATTCCAATTACAGGTCAGCTCAATAATTTTTGGCAAATACACAGACAGACAGATGGACACACACACTCATCACAATCATTAGCAAACCAAAATGGTCTTTGGGGGGACAAATGATCTGAGGCCAGTTTCATATTACTAAATATGCTCTCCACAGGGCTGAATTTCAGACTAATCCAAGCAACAGAATCCTGGTTACCAAGTTCCTTGGTGAAACTGTGGAGCTTGTTTAGTCCCTTCTAAAATGTGAATTCAGTGTCTCTCTGGGTGTGCTGCACTTCGTTTTATCTGTGGCAACCTAGAACACCTTGGAGCGGCAACATACACCAGCCTCATACTTCAGATAAAGAGCATATTTCGAAAACCAGCGACTATTTCTTACATACCTGAATGGTATGAGTGAATAGCAATGACTTCAATTTCTTTACCCTCTGCAGTATATCAGCATCAAACATGGGCCTATTAACTGTCTTCCAAATTGCTACATGGCATTCCTGTAACCACATGAAGAATTTGCTGGCTTTCTCATCACTCATCACTCGGTACATTTTGCACTTATTGTGAGAAGCTCTTTTTCTATCTATTGATGCCTGTAGCTCAGATAGGTACTTTTGCACAGGTCCAAGTGTCTAGATGTGTGGAAATTGTCTAATTGACTCTTAACCTTAGCAGTTACTTTAATTATTAAAGCAATTTCATTTTTTGAGAAAAATGAGCTTTAATCTAATGAAATGCAAAGGTTATTTGCATTAGTGAATTAAATTCTCAACTGTTGATCTCAAGTGATATTGAGATGTAATCTCCACTGTCAATCACTTAAGAGTTAGGACATTAGGGCTGTGGGTTCGGTCAATAACATAATCTCATAAAAGGAAGGCTAGGCTAAGGGAGGAGACAATTTTTATTTTTATTTTGTTTTTATTGATTTCTTTATTCTTTTTAAATTAAGTGAACAAAGTGAGCACTAGATAAAAGAAGATCTCAGTGATTGGGTGAAGGACTTTCATCGAAGTGTCCAGGTTCCAAAGAGAAAATAGCAAGAGAAAATTCTGCAAGGAGGAGTCAGCACCAACACAGCTGTACAACAGTTTTCCAGAGGCCAATCCACACATGCGGGTTCAGGAGGGTGCAGAAACAACCACATGGCCTCACACGTGCTGCAGATCACATGCGTGGGTCACATGTGGGAGTGCAGCAACAAGAACAGCATGCGCAGGGTAAGCATGTGCGCGGTCGTGCAATTGCAACCACAGGTTTGAGATCAGGGAGGTCCATCCATAAAATTTAGAGGGCCGTATAACCCATATAGGTGCCCTGAAACTTCCCAGAAAATTTCTTAAAATTGCTGTAGCTTGTATTTTCTCGGCTGGGCCATTTTCCTAGTAAGGGTACCCTTGTATGCTTTAAGATTAATTGATGAAAAACAGAGTTTGGTTTTATTTTTGCTTCCGCTGAAATTTATTTATTTGCCAGTTAAAATCTCAATTGTACTTTGTATTCAGTAAAACTGAAATTGAATTTAAAGTGAGCAAGGAAGTTTACTAGAAAATAATAGTCATTTACTGAGGTTAGAAAGTTAACGCTATCAACCTCAGATTGTTCAAGACAAAATGTAACCCATAAAGTTTCTCAGGAAAGTATTCACACTGCTATAGGATCTCTGGGCTTGTTGATCAACATCTCCAGCGAAGTATACTACTGTATCCCATGTTTGGCAACATTGTATTCCCTTTATTAGCATCGAACATGGGCCTCTTAACTGCCTTCCAAAATGCCACATGGCATTCCTGTAACCATGCGAAGAATTGTTGGCTTTCACATCACTCAGTACATTTTCACATATTGCGAGAACCTCTTTTTTTATAAACCTCAGATTGCTCAAGACAAAATGTAACCCATAATGTTTCACAAGAAAGTATTCAAGCTGCTACAGGATCTTTGGGCATGCTAGTCAACACCTCCAGCAAAGTATAATATTGTTACCCAATTTTGCCAATATCACATTCCCTTATTAACTACCCAGCACTTGCAAGGTTCACCATGCTTTTATGCTGTAGGTGATAAACCTCTATGTCTTTCGGCTTCCCTGATTACCCCAATTTTGTCGTTAGACAAAATTGTGGTGCAGTGTCCTGTTTTAATAATTTCTTTAAATTATCAGAAAATTCCCTTCAGAAGATCATGCCATACATTTTATCCAAAATATCATGAAAAATTCTTTAATTTTACACCATAGAAATTGCCAACAATTAACATATAAACCCAGAAAATGCTACTACCCCGACAATTTCATAGAACACGGCAACACGAGAAACAACCAGAAATAATAAACTCAGCTTTATTATATTATAAGAACAGTGTTACGTGCCAATAGCTGATATGATGAATAGCTAGGATGACCTCCAAATACTGCTATAGTGCTGATACTGGTCTCCCAATCTGCAACTCGAATAAAGCTCAAATCGAAAATTTGGATGATCCTCGCTCCAATACACATCTGCTCCAGATCTGTTTTCCACTGATGCAGCTAAAGCTCCGTGAGATTTTTGGTTGAAATCTCCTCAAAGAGTGGTGCCGGGATTTCGTTTGATACACAATGGAAACCCAAGGGTTTTCGTCTCGGAGCTTTGCTGGCGCTGGGAAATCCGTTCTCTAAACCTCACTATAACAAATGAGTAACCAAACCGAGATGTACCCAAATGATCTTGTCCTCCTTCTTTTAAAGGCCCAATAGATAGATCTCCAATCTTCCAGAAGTATTTTATTTTATTATTTTATTATTATTCTAGAAGCTCCTTGACTTCTTCTTAAGTGACTTTTTAATTTATTTAAGTCACTTTTGGCCTTTTCCCCTTAATTAATTTTTCCCTTTTTAATTAAGTCACTATTACTGCTCAAACTAGTAGGGGTCCTAGGAGGGGATCCTATAGAGCAACTACTAGGTCAAGGGAAACAATGGAGCAATAGTCCACTGTCACCTTAGCTAAAGCTCCCTGCTCTTCATGAACTTTCACCAATGGAAGGAGACCTAGTATAAAGGGGAATCATTAGATGAATGGAGCAATGAGAGGGCAATGAGTGATTCCTAGCGCCTATTCACAAGAGAGATTCAATTATATGACCTTTTTGCTCAACAAGCAAGATGATATGCTCTCAAGGAAGGGCTAAGAGGATTCTCGACGCTAGGGTTTAGGAATATATCTAGCAAAGATAATTTCTAGGCCTAATAATACTTATGGAGAATTGGTCATTGTGTGATCTTTGTGGAATTGGCATCAATAGGTTGTGGGACCACATAGGACCAAACAGACCCAAAATTAGGCCAAGGGTATGGAGTTGATCACCCAATGATAGACTTGACCTAATTAGGGAGGAGAAGAGTATCAAAGTACAAATTTTCTTTGAGTTTTGAATTCAATGATCTTAATGAGGACACTTGCCAAGGGAAAAGTAGGGCAAGAAATGTTCCTTAAGCTAGGGCTTGCTATATCTTGAGATCCCACCATTGGATTTGCTTCAAATTTGGAGGGCCTCTAAAGTAAACCTCAACGCAATTGTGGATCAAAAATCAAAGTGTTTGGATGGATAGGTTGTGAGATAATTGATGCCTTAGGTGACCTATGTAGGCTAGGCCTAGAAAAAGAGGGAGGTGAAAAGAATAAGCGTTGAAAATGATCACCAATGGAGGATTAGTGCCTTGTCCTTTGGGAGAGATGGAGTCAAGGAAAATAAATGGTTTGGGAAGAATTCGCCCAATCATGGAGGCCTTCAACAACTTCACATGGCATTTAGAGCATGAGAACCACTGCTGCAAGGACTTAATACTTCGGTTTGCAATAAATGATGGCTTGTCGAGATGTATTTAACATAAACTATCTCTAGGAACATTCACCCATTCATACATCGCCCATGACATGATGCAACGCTGTAAAGAACAAAAAATCCCATAATTTCATATAGAGCAGCAGTAAATTTCAGATTTGTATAGCGAAAATCCCAAAAACATTCATGTGAAAAAAGTAAATGACAAGAATAAGCATTAAAAGACTACTTACATGTATAAAAAAGTATATCCAATAATCAAATTATGTCAATAATGAAGCTTCAAGACAAGAGAGAGATATCTAAACATCAAAATTCATCCGTAACATCCAAAATCGTCGTCTAAAAGGGATAGCGAAAATTTTGCAAAAGCAAATAACCCAATCCAAGTGATGATGATGAAAATGAATTATCTCACTTCTATTTATACACTCTAATGAATTTGATTTAGCTAAATTGGCCTAATTGAGCCCCTATAATAAAATAATGTGCATAATAACAATACTTTTGGTGACAAGCCCACCTAATAGCTCAATACTACAAGAATAAGCCTCTCAAGAGGGTCAAATGTTCAATAAAGTGAGTCGTTGGGTCTTTGAGGAGGCCTAATGAAGTCCAAGGGGTGCCATGATGTAGAAATGGACTCCAAACATAGTGGACAAGGGGTTGGCCCCTTATTTTCCATGCAAGAACTTGTAGTGCTCCCAAGTGGGTGTGGGGGCACAAGGACATCCTCATTGGTCTCCAAATGGATCGAAAATGCTTGTGAACCACCTGAAAGGGCTAGAATGATGACATAAGCCCTCCCTCTGTAGCGAGAGAGATCCTCTGGACCTTGGAACATTTGCCAAGTGTATTGTTCAAGTGTGGAGTCAGTTGGGCATGGTGAACCAGGTACATCATCCTCATCCAAAAGGGTGGAACACGAGTAATCCATGAGCGCTGTTGGGGATCTATGAAGTAATCTCTGCTATGTTGGAGGCCCATGGCTCTCAACACTCGCCCAACAAGTGTTAATGTGGCCCTATAAAGGGATAGGACCCTATATAGGGAGACCGAGCCCCAAATGGAGACCCACCTGCAATCTTGTATAAGATCCATTGCATCCCCTTGCCCTTCGATACAAAAAATCAGTATAATTATCAAGCAAAAGATTTTACAATTCATAGAATCAATGTGGCACTTCATGGTGGCATGCTCTTCCATAGTGGTCTTTAGCATGTACAAGTGTTTCTAAGCTCAATAAGGGGTTTGTCCAAGGACCCTATTAGTTGGTTTCAACCTTTAAAGGGGGTGGAATGTCCATGGTAGATTCATCAAGTGGAAGGTGGCAAGTGATATAATGACAATGTTCCACCAAGGTTCCGGGACGAGGGGGCGAGGGGGCACGGGAGCGGCCTATGCAAAAGCTCCCCACCATTTTTTAGGAAACGTGGGGGAGCATTAGGGTCTTAAAAACTTATAAATATAAAATATAATTTATTAATTGAGTCCACTATGACAATTTGGTTTGAATTGAAAAGCTGCAAAGCATGATCATTGATATGAATATCATTATCTAAATTTCTAATATCATATAAAATAATAAATTTAAAATTCTAATTTATAATCATACATCAATGATCATACATTATAACAAAATACAAAGACAACAATACCACCATCTTTAGCATTCTGATAATACACAACAAACCTCAACAATGTCGTTGTAGAAGATCACTGTAGATCTATTCTTCCTGCATCTCTGTTATCAATAAAAGATCTTAATCTCAGAATCTTAACACTTCTATCCTCTGCAACTTCAACAATATGTTATCAAGGCAACTCTGTTCAGTTCTAGACCAAACTGCTATAATCATTGGTGAGTTTGCCCATCTGTACATAATATCAATTAGAAGGATATACAAAACAACAATGTTGTGTTATGCTCGCGTGAATTCTATTGTCAATTGTATCCTTGTTGAAGAGTGATTGTTGTGCAGACTCCTGATGGCATAACAAGATGCTAATGCCTCTGCCCACTGATGCACATTTGTGTCTAGAACATTACTCATACTTCTATCATAACTCCAAAAATCTGCAATCTAAACCTGTAGCTTCCATATCTGACAATTTGGCTATATGTATTACAACTTCTGCTCCTTTACTTTGAAACTCTTGTTTAAATTCAAATTACAATGACCTCAAGGATTATTGTAACTTGATTATATAGATACTTGTAAGACACCAGTTAGGGTTACTTAGAGAAATCAAAATACTTCAATGTGATTGGTGTGTCTTTTAGAAAGCAAGCACTGCCACACAAAAGTTAAGTTAATTTGATGCTGAACTTCTTTGCCTTCTAATATTTGTTATCGTCACAAACTGAATTCTTCACAAGAGGGAGCCTCTGATGTTGATCATCCATAGTGAATCTTGAAGAGCTGAGCTTTGAGAGAAGCAGAGAAGCATTGATGAGTAACCACTTCAGGGATGATCTCCTCACAGAATGTGTAGGGTAATATTGAGCAACAACCACAGATAAATGAATTTGTTTGGATCAAACTCAGAATTTGTCTAATCAGAGGGCTGACAGTTCATAGTGATTGAAATCCTCAAGATATGTCTTCAATTCTGTCTAATATGTGCACTCCAAAATTCCTGCAAATAACCAAATCACATTACCAATGTGATAGCCATATCAAGGGTCCATTCTGCAATCTGCAATGTTCCAACAAATGCCATCGAGGTTCCATGCATGGGAGTGACCAGATCTGGTAATAACAACACACACAACGCGCGAAGGCTGTGTTGTTATGTGTTCACCCTGCCGTTTTTATAACATGAAACAACTAAATTCCAAAACCCTACGCTTAGTTTAATTGTTAATTAAAGATTAGTTTTAGTGTTAAGTTAATTAAAATCATTTTTTTCATAAACGTGTGCCACGTCCCCCCACGCCCCCTCTCGTCCCCCAACGTCGCCTTTTTCAGAAATGCCCCCTTAGGAAAGGGAAATGACTCCCTGGTACGTCCCCTTGAGTTTCCTCATTTTGGGGGCGTGGGGGGAAACGTCCCTACTACGTCCCCGGAGCGTGGGGGGCGAGGAAACTAGACCCCGGGGGGGGGGGGGGGGCGAGTCCCTGTGGAACACTGTATAATGATGGAATAGAGTGGGGGTCAAGGGAATGATCTAGGCCACATGTGATGGGACAAAGGGAAGCTATAATGAAGGAAGCCCGCACATGGGTATGTGAGTGTAGGAGGGACCAAATCGTGGTACATGTGTTACATCGACCTTTGTTTTTCCACCCTTCTTCATATGCCTTTTGCCTTTTATTGATTTTTCTTCATAATTGGTTGGGGCTCTAGAGGATGAGAGCATGATCTGTAATATATAGTAGTGGATACCCCCTTAAGGTGAAGGTAATTCATCGCCCACTAGGGGTTGGGACAATCATGGGTTCCTTAATGATGGAGGGGGCTCATCTAGGGTCCATAGGAACCGGGGTGATGGCCATGGATGAGGGGTAGAGTTCATGTTTTGGCTTTTGCCCACGTGCTAAATTTGTATGTCTTGGCCATCTTTTGCATTTTGTGGTACATTTCCTGTTGAGAGTAAGCCAAATTATGCTTTTTCTTTTCTTTTTAGTTGCATCAACGTTCGGGGCATCATTCCAGGCCCGACCCAAGGCATGGGCAAGGGGAAGGGGAGGCTATAACCCTATGTGGACCCAATGGGCACATGTGGATGCGAATGGGAAAGGATGATGAATGGAGTCATAATAAGTGGAAGGGGCCGATGTATATGTTGTTGGGAAGCAGGACCATGCAACCAAAATTGAGATTTCCCATATAGTGCCAACCCTAAAGCTAGTGGCTCGTAAAGGAGATCCCATCGGACTAGGATACAAGGCTAAACACCAAATCGAGCAGAGGAGACAAGAGCACAGACCTAGCCCACTCTTTTTTGTGGAATTCCCCCACCAATTCATGCCCCAATATGTCCATGAAAATTAAACAAAATCACTCAATTAAACCAATGAAAAGACATACCTTTGGGGTCGGGAGGCCCACCTTCAACATACAATCATAACAGATGAGTGAGGGACCACATGGTTGGCTTAGGTGGTGGAGAAGATGGTACATTGAGCTATCTGGTGGTTGCAAGGGGCTGTCAGTTGAGGACCATCTAGGAGAAAAAATTCTCCTATATACACTACCCATAGGTGGTGGGTAATAGTGACTAATTAAAGTCACTTTTAATTTGGGAAAATGGCAAATTGGCCACCATATTTTCTTTGGCCACTAGAAGCCACTTCTAAGCATCTCATCTTGGAGATCTTCTTGTTTTGGTTCCAATGAGCTATTACACTAATGTGTTGATCTTCTTGTTCTGGTTCCAATGAGCGATTACACTAATGTGTTTTGTCAAATATTCCTCCTGGAATGCCACTTTAAGTGTAATTAATTAAGTTATGCTCGATAATAACCCCATTTTATGGACATTATCAGAATGCAATGGAACCAAAAAAAGCTGTGGAATTGCTTCGGATGATGAATATGCCAAATGAATGTCATCAGATCCCATAAAATTCCTTCAAAACCCCTCCGAGACCCTTGATGATGTAATCCCCTGCTCTTTTGGCCTAGCCATCACATACCTTGGAAATCCATTCTGGCTGTATTGTAGAGGAAACTGAAAATGGGGATATTACAAGTCCTCTTGTCACAAGATTTATTTCCCTCAAGTAATCTGTATTTGATCGTTGTAGAGGCAACTGTATATCGATACCAGGATCCCATAGAAACCATTTTGTCACATACCTTTGCATCGTCCAATCATGCATGGATCCTTTCTTTTTCTCCTTCTCTACTCTCAAATGCACATGAGAGTAAATAAGAGGGAACTTTCCTTTTTCCCTGTTTGTCTTCTGAGAAGAAGAGAACCCTAACCCTTAAGATCTAATGGTTGAGATTAAATCTCGGCTCATTAGATCAAGGGTGGAGATCATTCCCTCTCTCGACCCCTTCTTACATGTGTCCCATTCAATTAATGAGACTCCTAGTTACTTTTTAATGTTTTTGTACCATGTTCACTTTTTCTCTGATAAAGTCACTTTTAAACATAAAAGTCACTTTAATAATAAAGTATACCTTGTACTTTTCTCAGTCACTTTATAACACTAGTGACATCAATATATTAAAGTACATAGTACATAACCCACAAAATGTAACTTTCCTTCATGACATTAATATAACTCATAATGTCACATGACAAAAAGTCATTAATGTGTCTACCTAGGCCAAAAGGATAAATGCACTAGGAAACACCTCCTTGGTACCCTTATTGTCAACATCGCCTGCATACAACCTTCTTGGTGGTGAAGGTTAGCGAACATTCTCAACATAGTAGAATCATTAATGTTGGATTGGCTTTGGGATGCCAACAATCTTCTTCCAACAATCTTGATTGTTCCTTACAATCAGAATTAGAAACTTAACTATTAACTTGCAACATTCAAGTAATGAAAGTTTATATCTTCATCCTTGGAGAATATAGAGCGATTGTATTCTTCTAATGTTTCGAATGGTGATGGGTATTCCTATAAGCAAATAATGTCTTGGTTATCAAAATGATATCATCTGTTTAAAGTAGGATGTTTATTAAATCTTTCTATTTTCAACCCCTCGTTTCATATCAATTATTCTTCTTGTTGGAATTCCGATTTCCACAAGACTTTCTCATAAGTTGTCCATGGTAACATGTCAATGGGATTATTGAAGTCTTGAAGTCTACAAAAGAATGAAATATCAGGGGGATATCATGGGCTATAGTTTTTGTCCTCTAAAGATGGGCAAAATAATTCTCTTAAGTGTTTTGTTTGTAATCCATCCTTATCTTTTGCCTTTCCTGATACTAGCCTTTTAGTGCTATCCTTTATGTCTTTTCTGTGAATGCCATTTTCTCAATGTCGATTTCTTGGGGGCTCTTTTCTTAGCAAGATTTTCATAAAGTGTTTTGGCATGAATTGGCCACTGTTCCCCTGAGTTATGATTTCTTGCATGCATTTCTTCCTTTGTAGCTTAATACATTGGCGGTTAAGATAGATCTTTTATACTCTTGAATTCCACATCCATCATGCTCCTGCATTTCAATCAGTGTTGCACTTATTGCGATATTATCAGAATTATCGCGGTACTATCGCCAAAACCAACTTCGGCAATAATATGGGCAATAATTATCACGGTAATTCGTTGTTATAAAATTATCGCAATAATTTCAATTTATTACAATAATTTAGGTAATTATTGCGATAATTTTGAAATTATCGCCTTGTTTTTGTCAATTTCAATTTATTACCTATTTTTATTGACTCTAATTTTTTAAAGTGAGTTAGGGGATTGAGCTACTCTGACTATTTCCAATCAAGCAAACAAGGGAAAATCTATTGTTTTCATTTCCCATGGTTCGTCTCATGAGTCATGAGATAGATACCCTAGTAGTTAATGGTAATATTAAATTCTTAAAGTAAAAGTGACCTTTTCCTTTATCTTTCATTTTCATCCTTTTACTTAAATTTTTAACATTACCATTAATTGACTCAGGATGTCTGAAAGTGGTTTGACCTCATTAGATTTCATATGACAAAAGTAAAATTTTAGATCCCACTCAAAATCCAACAGACTTAATAATTTTTAGGATATTAGGATTGGCGGGATTGCGACGTTTCTACTACATTCTGTGATGCATGAGAGTTTGGAATTAACATTTAATCAAGATCACCAAGCCCTCTATGTACCTCAATGTTGGTGGCATTGACTGTTGAGCTCCTCCTTCATGATCCTAGTAAAAATGTACACTTAAGCAAAATCATTGATTAAGATGTTAAGATTTTTCTATCTTATTTTAATTCCGAGAGGGTGATCTTGATGAGGAGGATCCCAATATAAGCAATGATTTTGATGTTATGTAGCTATTTGTTCTAGCATGATTTTCTTTAGATTTCAGAGGCCATTTAGAGCCTCTCTATTGAGCTTTTTTGATTCACTTGGTGATATTTTGGTTATATGCACCCTTGCTATATACATGAGAAATTTTACCCATTTGTGTATAATAATTTGGATTTATACGGATGCACATGAATTATATGTTTTTTCAAGTTTGAATATTTTATATATTTTTTGGTTGACCAATCTTTTGGTCCAGTTCTGATAACATGATTTATCTCATGAGATACATTTATTTTTCTTTTGATATGATTTTGTGTCATTCTATTAGATCTTATGACTTAGAACAAAATTCAAATATCATATTTCAATATCGATGTCTAATGTATCACTTGATATCTTATATATCAATTATATTTTCCTATTTATGTAGCAATGTGTTTGTTTGATGCTGATGTTGATTTAGAAGTTAAAAATTTGAGCAAAAAATGATTTTTTTTTGTTTATATATATATATATATTATTTTATATATATATATATTTTATTTATTTTATTTTTTGATTTCCCGATAATTTCCTATATTTTCCCTGATATTGCTGATAATTCAAATTTTGGACCCTGGCGATAAATTGCTGATAATGACATTGGTTTCAATCAATGTGTTACCGCTCAATCTATCACATTGAAGGTTTAAAAGTTTAAAGCATCCAGATGATAGACCAAGGTAACTAGGAGGTCAGTCACTGTCACCTTGCGACTCTTGTATGCTGTTTAGGCCTGCTCTCCTCTAGCTCAAGGGAGCTTCTTTAATTAGGGTTGCTGCAATTCTAAGGCAAGGTTTAAAGAGTAAATTCCAGCAAAATAGATTTAGAAGTTGCAAGAAAAAAGATGGTAGTACTGGGGATTTGTGCATAGTCCGTTGGGTGCATAGGGTCATAACAAAGGCACAAATGGGAGAGTGTTCTAAAGATGAGAAGAAGATAATATGGCTGAAACGTACAAGTCAGTAATACTCTTCCCTTGCTGCTCTGTATTGCAGACATATGGCCAAGAGTATTGAGCATTTAGACAACATCCAATACTTTAGGCTTCTACAGCTAGCACGAATCATGTATTAAAAATTTAAATCCATTATCAAAGAAGAAAATGTATTCATAAATAAAGTCCTCATGTTAACAAAACATGGAAGATGGGAGTAGTACATGAACTTCAAACCCCTGAAATATATGTTTAGCTATTTTAGCAACAAAGGAAACAACAATAAGAGATATACAAACAACATCCTCACCCACAAGAAATTACTTGTTCCCCAAGCACATCCAAGAGTTTGACATTAAACTCCAAGGGAGAGAGTTCTCCTGAATCCAACCATACATAAGAAATGAGGGAGCTGCTCTTTAAAAGTCACATCTAACTCAACCTCCTGCAATAAAACTAATAATATTTATTTTTTCTAGAAAGTGCTGGAAGTATTCAAGCTTCCAAAATGGACATCCATATAACAAAATAGCTCCACCTATGAGGCAGCCCAATGTCACGATGTCCCTACGTATTGTATGGCACCCCTCTAATTAGTTTACATGAATTATATGTGGACAAAATCATGGCTGTATACCACATAGAATTGATGGCCTTTGATTAGAATGTTTAAGTGGTCCTATCAATTACTTAAATAGTGAATTCTTCTTGGAAGCCATGACTCAATAGATTTGAAGTGGCTGCATAGTAATTGCTGGACCCATATATACCATGCCATTACCTTCAATGTAATATGTTATCAAAGAGGTTTTCCCTAGAGCAAAAGTTCAATCTTATCTTCTTCCTTATGGGCTTCTTCATTAAGTTGACCTTCACTTTGTTGATCATGCAATGCTTGTTCTTGAGGGGGCCCACAAGTAAGATCTTCATCTACACTTCTTTCTTCTGGAAAAGTCATCCAATACCTCATAAAGGCTGCTTTAGAATTTTGAGATGGAGGAGGCCATCTTTAAGGAATAACTCGAAGAACGATTCCAAGGAATTGATGCTTTTTGGACTCAAATATGATCTAACACAATTGTCTTGCTCATCTCTTAAAGAGGAGACGAAAAGTCTCATTATCATAATAAACTCGTTCTAGCCAACTCAGCTGAAAAAAAATAAAAATTGGCACAACCAACTCAGCTCAAAAGCATAGTCAACAGGTGGTCATGTGAAGTCAGCCATCACATGAATGGTCCAGGGGGTGGGGGCTTAGGCTGAACTGATCCCATCGAGCATGTATGAAGGTGTCTCTAGAGTGAGTTGAATCCAGACATGTATAAAAAAATCCATGGCTTCATATGTGTTCCCTCCATTCATCAAATATGTCATGTAGCTCCCCCATTAATTCCTGATGTGCGACAGCCTAATGCTGGGTGGCTCCGAGAGATCCGTATTTGTGCTCAATGTATGAGAGAGGGCAGCTCTGACTTAAGGCACTTCACCGTAAATGAAGTTCCTGCTCTGAAAACAGCCCTATCCAATGGACCAATTATAAGTCTAAGGGCCAGCTAAATCATATAACCATCTGTTGACCCTCCATATGTTTTTATGTCAAGGCCATCCATCAGTCAGAGGACCAAGGGACATCAAGACAATAAACTTCTAATCCCGTAGCTCCCCCACTCCTGATATGCCACCATGACAAAAACCAAGCCATGACTATCTACCACAAAAGCCACTTCTCGTCTCATGCTACTAACAACCTCCACTGATGTCCCAACCTTTGGAAGGCTAGGATATGATCTGCAAAACTATGAAACATGTGATCAAAACTACATGTTCAATCTATGTGCAGTATGGTGGGTCACACTCTGTTCCACGGGGATGTGTCCCTCAGGTTGGGTGGTGCAACCTTTATGTTTTCCATACTTTGGGGACAGAGTACGCATGGGGAAATATTTTCCCATGTTCCCCTTTGGGAGAAACTCGGGTAGACACATGAAAAAATGTTTACCTAGTCTGGGGGATGTGTTTCACAGAAGGGGGATGTTTACCCTGACAGATTTTTAGTCCAACAACCCATGAAGATGGAACAAATATAGGGGATAGAGCTTTGAGGAGTCTGTGACATTGGTAATTAATGGTCAATATTGAGTTTTGCTTAGTTTTTAACGTTATCATTAGTTGTTTCAGTATGTTTGAGAGTGGTTCAAACCTCAGTCAACTTCATATGGAGAAAGCAGAATTTCATATCCCATTCAGAATTCAGCAGACTTCACAGTTTTCAGGATTGGCAGCATTACAGCAGCATTACGGTGTTTCCACTGGATTGCACAATGATGAATTTGCATGGGATAAACTGCTAATGTTGGGATTTTGTCATTATTATTTTTATTTTTTATAATTTGAGACAGGGACCCCTACCAGGGACCCTAACATTCCCCCATCCCCCAGAATTTCTGTAAAATTTGGGGGCTGCTCTCACACACCTCCCTTGTGCGTCTCCCCACTTCCGTGCTCACCTGTGCCAGAAACCTGGTGGAACATAGGTTTCAACTAGAATAATTATATCTTATCCTGTAGTTATTGGTCCTTGGGCCTTGTCCTTGACCTCTTCTCCGTAGGCATAGTTCTATGAGAGAGAGAACATTGCTCTTTTCTCTCTAAAATACTTAATTTCTCTCTTGAGAAATATTCCTCAATGTTTGCCTATGCGCAAACTTTAAGCTTGGTAGTGTGCCTTCTCACCCTGGCTATTAAATGAGAAAATGAAGTGTTGATGACAAAGCATCTCTGGTTTGATTCATGTTCGACTAGATCATCTTCATTTGATTCATATCATCTGGGTGGTGTTCTCTGCAATCCATCTCCTGTATGGTTTTTCATTTCTGGTTTCAGTGCTCCAAAAAATGCTTTTGTTGTTTGATGTGCCCTTAATTGCACAGCTCCAGCTGTTTGGATTGGAAGGTTTTGGTTGCTACGTGGCTGTATTTTTTACAGCGTATCTTTGATGAATCTTAATGTGCTGGTTTCAGTGCTCCAAAAAATGCTTTTGTTGTTTGATGTGCCCTTAATTGCACGACTCCAGCTGTTTGGATTGGAAGGTTTTGGTTGCTACGTGGCTGTTTTTTTTACAACGAATCTTTGATGAATCTTAATGTGCTTTCCTTCACGATCTTGTTCGATTCGTTGATTTGATTGGCACATAAATTTATTTTCAGTTTGCTGCCCAAACTTGGGAATGGACGAATGCTATTTTTTGAAGTTGTCTCACCATTTTGTTGAAAATGTAATGATTATGCAGGCTATGGATAGAGCTCACAGGTTGGGACAACGCAAAGTAGTGAATGTTCACCGGCTTATTATGCGAGGAACATTAGAAGAGAAAATTATGGGTCTTCAAAAGTTCAAGGTCTCAGTTGCTAATGCAGTCATAAATGCAGAGAATGCTAGTCTGAATTCCATGGATACGACTCAGTTGCTTGACCTTTTTACCCCATCTGCAGCTTCTGGAAAGGTATAATTCTTTCTTGTAGTGTCTAGTCTCATTTTCAATATAAATTTATTCATATCAGGGATTGGTTATTAGGTTCTTAATAAATTTCACTGTTCTTTTTATACAAAATTTGCAGATGGGTTCATCTTTGAAAAGGTCGGAAGGTTATGAAGTGTCGAGCAATGCAAATTCCATAGGTGCAGGCAAAGGCTTGAAGACAATACTTAATAGCTTGGAGGAACTATGGGATCAGTCTCAGTATACTGAAGAATACAATGTTGGGCAGTTTGTAGCAAGGCTCAGTAGCTAAGTTGGTCAGCACTGTACAAATGTAAATTGGGAGAGTTAAATAGGAAAGGTTAAATCAGTTGGAAAATTTCACATGGGCAATTCTTTTTTGAACATCGTTTTTTCTATTGTAGTAATAGAAATCTCTTGATGCTGGATGTGGAGTAGGTGAGCTTCTTTGTGAAGCAAGAGATTTGTGTGAAAATGCAGAGTAGCTTTTGTCTTAAAGCTTTCATGCAGTTTCCACTGTTTGGGATCAAGCAAAGGCTTGTATAATGTGTCATGTTCAATGGCATTAAAAATGTATAATTACAGTGTATAGTCAAAGGTGCTTTCTGAGCTATGCTCTCTCTTTATTCTTTCCATGCATCCAGAATGACATACTGTTTAAATCAAAATTGGAAATTTTGGAATTAAAATTGCAAATTTTGGCGGACATGAGCATCCTGAAATCTTGAGACTCAAAGGAACACGGCAGGGTAATGGGTCTTTCAAATTTTTATGACTGGGTGCTTGGAAAGGTTGGCTCGTTCTGTTGAATGAAATGCATCTTTTGTCCATCATGATCAAGTTGACACCTAAACAATAATGGGTGCATGATGCACATAAATACATGGTACCAAGTTCACATTATATAGATATTAGATACATCTCATGATGTTACATGATACATAGAGGTGCTAAGTTCTAATTCTTTGTTCATTAAAAATTGAGACTCAAAGGAACAAGGCAGGGTAATGATCTTTCAAGTTTTTTGAACGACTAGTTACTTGGAAAGATTAGCTGGTTCTGTTAACTAAAATGCATCTTCTGGCCAGTAAAGATCAAGTTGTCAAGTTGGCATCGGAAAAATAATTGGTATGCAGATCAATGCATTGTTCTAAGTTCATATTATATAGCACTTCTCAAGATTGTTTCAGGATACATAGAAGTTCTGACATCTCATCCTTTAGTCCTGACAAATTGAGACTTAAACAGACAAAGCTCGGTAATGATTGTTCAATTTTTTGGATGGACTTGGTGCTTAACTGGTTCTGCTGAATGAAGGGCATCTTTTTGCCACTAAGATCATGTTGGCCTCTCAAAAATATTTGGAGGATGGTGAACATCAATACATTATCCTATATAGACATTATAAAGGCACTTCTCAAGACTGTTTCAAGATACATAGAGGTTCTATGTTATATTCCTTTGTTCCTAAAATATTGAGACTCAAATGAGCCAGGCAGGGTAATAATTTTCAGTTTTTTTGAATGATGAGGTGCTTGTAAAGTTTTGAATGATTTTTTTTTTTTGGCCACCAAGATCGAGTTTATATCTCAAAAATATTTGATGCATGATGCACATCTCATGTTTTAAAGGTCCCTCAAGTTCTAATTGTCTTTTCAATTGGATTAGTTCCTTGTCTTCAAAATCGTGATGCAAAAGTTGCTTACGTCTATTGGCTTTCCAGGAGTAATTGTTGTTGTTGTTGTTTTTTTTTTTATTCTTTTTTTTTTTGGTCTTTATTGTTTATATCTAAAGTGAACCTTTTTCCTCTGACAATGTGAGGAAAACTTACCGGGTTGAATATCCATTTCTGCAGGGAGCATATATTTAGAACTTTTAAATGTGTAGGTTTATTCAAGTTGATTACGGAACTGGTTATTACTAGATTGTAGTCTCTTATCAGGTTTCATTCCAATTTTATGGCCAATTGCTGCTTTGTTACATGCTAAGGGTAGATGATGCATCTGACAATCCAGACTGCCAGGAAATCTCTATTCTATGTTGCTTACTGTCGTCTAGGTTTGATGCTTGTGACAACCTTTAGAATGTTGATTTCTTCAGGTTGCAAGTTTCAGAGTAATGACAATGGAGCACTGTAAACACACACTATATCCATGCACATCACTCAAATCATAAAAGAACAAAATTGCTAATGCTCAAGAACGTAGGGATTGGTATTGTGCTATTTTTGGATCGAAAAAATGGAGGGATGATGCTCAGGAAATAACAATGTCTCCTCTTGTGCCCCATCTCAAGCCTGAAATGTGGGGCAACAGATGATAAACTTTTTTCTTGGATTGAATATTCTGGTGAAGAGCTTATTTTGGGATCGTTCCAGCTTCTGGTTTGAAGATAATTGATTGAATGTAGATGGGAGTCGGACGGTGAATTGTTGCTATTCAATGGGCAAAGCCACAAGCATTTGCTGCATTAATTTGTCAGCCATATGGTTTTCCACATGAATTTTTGAAGTCATAGCGGTTGTTTGAGTCCTTTATAAGTGTTGATACCTGGGGTTCTCTTTCTTGCCAATTGTTATGATAAGCAGTGTGTATTGATTACATGCCATGAATCATTTATTAACTTCATTCACCGTCAGGTCCTTGAGGCTTTGGAAGCAAACATTAGAAGACGTTCTTTAATTCCATATGGTATTGCATGTTGACTTTTGATCAGGTTGGTTGAATTGCCAAATCAAACAATCATGTATAAATCTCAGGAAAATATCCTCAATCGGAGAAATGATTTGCATTCCTCGAGGGGACATCATTGCAATTTTAAGTAATTGAAATTTCTTGGATTGTCAAATAATTTTGCATATCTACTTATGACTAGTAGATTTGTTTTTTGGAACATCATTGTTAGATGATTAATTATTTAAATTGGCCTTTTAATTACATGTTTAAAAATATTAATATTATTAGTGGTCATTTTAAGTACAAAGATATATACACTAACAACTCTTTATTTCACTGGTTTTGTTATTCCAAAATATTAAAACCCAAAGATTTGTAAGTCAAACTATTTGAATGAACTTATTTTACCACATTTTGCAGATTAGTGCAATAGGAAAGATATCACTATGTAAATGTAAGGATATGAAACGTAACGCTAGTTCAAAGAACTGAAAAAAAATACAATAGCACAAATAAAACAAGCGAGACTGTTTTAATAAAGTGGGTTTTAATAACAATTCATTCTATCTCAACCTATCAAGTAGTTGGGTATCCTCAATTACATCGTCCATGCAAACCTCTATTATAGTAATACTATTTGTTTTCTTAAATGTTGCTTTTATTTTAACCCTAGCTACTATTTGTTTTCTTAAATGCGTGTTTTTTTTTTTTGTTTTTGTTTTTGTTTTTGTTTTTGTTTTTTTTTTTTTAATTTTCTTCTTTTGGGGCTATTGTTGGGCATGAGAGGTGAGTTGGCGTTCATAATCTTGCTAACTTCGCATAATTAAATTCATTAATTATCTAAGATCATTTGTGTTCTAAATTTTTCAACTGAGAATAAGCGTAATGATGAAAATTTACATCAATAAATAAATAATTGGTGGGCATAGTATCTTTACATGAATAAATAAATAATTGATTTATATTATATTTACATGAATAAATAAATAATTGATTTATATTATATTTGTTTTAAAAGACATTCTATTCAAGTATGGGCTTATCAACAGTGATTTAATGTAAACATGTTGTGTAGACATTTTACTGAAAGAAATTATGCTGCATCTTTCTTTGAAATATTTTCTATCATAAATTAGTTATATTTTTATAATATTGGATTGTATGTGAGATTAGAGAATCCTATGTCATTGTTGGTAAATAACGATTTAGTGACTTGATTTAATTGTCGGATTGTTGTAGGGGATTTATCAAATGTTTGTGAGCATTATTTATTTATCTATTTTATGAATTGGTGGAATCAGCAACCATGGTGGAGCTTGACATGGGGTTGATTCCAGCTGCTATTTGTTGGTAAATAACGTTTTAGTGACATGATTTAATTGTTGGAGTATTGTAGGGGATTTATCAAATGCTTGTGAGTATTATTTATTTATTTATTTTGTGAATTGGTGGAATCGACAACCCTGGAGCTTGACTTGGGGTTGATTCCAGCTGCTATCACTATAACCTCTTCAATATGGTTCCTCATAACATAGAGGGCTAGCAATGGGTTTGAACCAATGGCATCACATGGAGTGTTTTAACAATGGACCCTATCACTAATTGATCTACACCCCAAGCGCTGTGAGCATTAGTTAATATGTTACATGTGGTCCAATTTGACAAACAATTCTCTTTATCAAATACAACTGTTCCTCATAACATAGAGGGCTAGCAATGGGTTTGAACCAATGGCATCACATGGAGTGTTTTAACAATGGACCCTATCACTAATTGATTTACACCCCAAGGGCTGTGAGCATTAGTTAATATGTTACATGTGGTTGAATTTGACAAACAATTCTCTTTATCAAATACTGCTAAGGACTTATGAAGATAGAATTTGTTAGCTAGAAACCTTATTAAGAGTGAGATGCCATTAAAGTTGGATTGATGGTGATTTGTGGTTGTAAATAATTCATAATGTAAAAGTTTATGTAATGTTATCTTTACTAAAAAATATTAAAAAAAATAAAGTGAGTTAATTAGTTAATCATGTTTTGAGTGGATGAAAGATTAGTTTATTAAACTACTATTTTTATTTATTCTTTTATTATTTTTATTTAGGCATTTCTTTAATTTGCAAGTGTTTTGCATGGATGCTTGTGTTTTTGGAGTTTGTGTTTACAAGTATTTGGTTGTGAATGATTTTTTTTGGTTAAAATTACACAAGTAATTTTTAAAATGAATATTTCTTTATTGTAATATCATTTTCTCAATGGTTTTGCATGATATTTGGATTTATTGATATGATTGTTGGTAATTTTTTGGTTAAAAGTATGAGTTTATAGCTTGAATTTTCATATGGATTGGTGAGAATTCAATAGGGCAATGAATATGTTAATTCTCTTAACTTGATAACTGTTTGTGTTACCTTTTTACTTATTAGTTTTGTTCATTATTATTCCAATATGAAATACACCAAACATCTACCAAAACAATAAGAATGGTAACACAATATATAGGCAAGGGAGGGGCAAAAAAACCTCCTCTTGGGAGAAAAACTCGTAAATCTCCTCTTCTTATAGATCTTCTCTTCTTATAGATCTTTCAATTGATGAATACCATGACCTAGAGATTCTGACAAGTACCCTCCAAGATCCAGTTTACCACGACTTCTAGTTGCAATATCTTTGACCTCCCAGTAGATCCGGAATTTTGCTTCCAACAACTATTGCAATTGTTGCTTCTCTTGGAAACTTTGATCTCCCTCTAATAGCCTACTTCACTTGCCTTGTCTTGAGTCTTAGGACTAATGAGGTACCCTAAGAGACCTTCGCTTGTGTTCCCTTCTTTTCTTCTTCCAAGATCGAACCACATATGATCCCAACACAGAAACCCTAAATTCGATCCTCACAAGAGAGATAGATAAGGCCCAAAACACTTTGACTTCTTCGCACTTCCTTCTTCGATTTCTTCTCTTCTTCTCCTTTGCATATCAAGAGATGAGTGAGTGATCCAATGGAGGATGAGTTCCTCTCTATATATAGGCTTCTTCAAGGGTGGATGTGGCTCTTCATGTAGGCCAACTTGACAACTCTTTAGGCCGACTTGATCTTGGAGGTATTTTGACACTTTTTCTTTACAATTTACAATGTGCCCATAGGGTCTTCAATATATGACAATGACTCTTATACCTATAACAAACCCTAGAAGCACTCAATGGGTGCTTGACCATGTTATGTCCCTATAATACTAGTGATGCCACCATTATTATTGTAGTTGTATCCCTTATTGATATTGTTGTGCTCCTATTGTCACCATATTGTTATTACTGTGCCCCATATAATCTTTTTATTATTATTTTTGTGCTTTTATATTATTATTGTTAGGTCAGCTTCGTTATATTGTGATCCCTTAGACTCCTATATATAGAAAGGAGGTTTTGTTATTTGAATCATCAAAGAATTGTTTTTTTTGTGTAATGTAAAAGAGGTTGCCCCCTCGAAGACATTGAATTTTAAGGCGTTCAACTATCTTTTCTATCTTTTTGTCAGTTGGTTTCATAACATTTGGTATCAGATCTTTGGATTTTAGGGTTTTGCTGCTTCAAATAGGTCATCGTGGCATTTTCGCTATAACTTTTTTCTGCGATGTTTCAGAAGCAAAAAAAATCCATTTGAGACGAAATTGCATTGAACCTCCGGTTTGAATTTCAGAGCTTTTCGTGCTATATTTGCGGAGATATGATTTGAGGAAGTTGGTCTTTTTGCAGACTCTTGAATTACATTCCAAACAGGTGACCTGGGGAAAATCGTCATAACTTTCTCTCTGAGCATCGAATTGAAATTTCGTCAGAAGATATAGAAAGAGGATAGACTGTAGTTTCTTGTATATATTTTTCAGAGCCAAAGGTCGAAATAGTGAAACGTGGCACTTCATACAAGTTCGCTCTTCTGGAAAGGTCTATAATCAAATCATCTTGGGTGATTGTGCATAACTCTGCCTTGAAGAATTTAAATTCGATCAGACCGGTGGCATTGGAAAGAGGACACAGAAGGCTACTGCAGGTCACAATTTCAAAACTGAATGATCTGAAATTACAGAGATACATCAGATTCAATATCAAGCTCATACAAAGTGGAAAAAAGTGTAGTTTTTTTTTTTTTAAATTTTTGCATAAGCTTGAAAAATTAGTTTGAAGGAATTCAAAGGGTATAGTAAAGCATTATTATTAGTAATTGATGCCCCGAGGAAAGAAAATGCAAACACCTAGTAAGCAACCTGAAAGTTCTAGCATGACTCATGAAGAAGAGGAATAAATGCAACATGATATATCAAAATTACGAGACCAAGTGTGACTTGCACAAGAAATAGCAAAATCTAAGATGGATCGTTTAAAGAAAGATGTAAAAGCTAAGATGGATGGTTTAAAGAAAGGTGTAGAAGCTAAGATGGAGTGTTTAAAGAAAGGCGTAGAAGCTAAGATGGATGACATGGATGCTAAGATGAATGGCATGGACGCTAAAATGGATGGCATGGATGATAAGATGGAAGAATTGAAGATAAATTTGAATAAGTTGCTACAAGAAGTGGTCACTGATGGTGAAAGGGTAGTAAAGAAAACTGATGATGATTTCATAGACTCTAATGTTGGATCGAAGATCCACCATATTACAAAAATCGATATGAGGAAGTTTGATGGCAAGGATCTTGCAACATGAATATTACAGATGGAGCAATTTTTCGATCTCAATAATGTGCAAAACACACAAAAGGTACGTATTGCAACTTTATATTTGGAACCAAATCAGTTTGTATGGTATCAATGACTCTGCTCTCGTAAACAAATTATCACTTGGAAAATTTTTACGGAAGAATTAACACATTATGAGGATACAAAAAGCAACATTTTTTTAGCCAATTGATAAGTCTCAAACAAAAGGGTTCAATAATGGAGCACATTGA